>VWPW01017370.1:625924-711370 GCA_013389825.1 Crypturellus undulatus | reverse complement strand
CCGCAGTCGCTCCCCGGCCGCGCTGCTGCCGTCGCCTCCTAGATCGTGGACGTTCGGTCGACGCCATCTGCAAAGGGGAGGGTGGTGGGGAGGGAACGGAGAGTTAGGAGGCGCCGGGAGCGGCGCGCGCGCCCGGCCCCGAGCTCCGGTCCCGCCGTCTCGGGGCATCCGCAGGGCCGCGCGGGAGCTGCGTCCCCAGCTCGGCCCTGCACACCGGGGACGTTTCCCTCTCCGGGCTCCTCCGGGTTCCTCCTGCTCTGGATGGAGGCAGAACCGCGCGCGGATGCTCGAGGGGGCCCTTCCCGCTGGCCCCAGCGGGTGCAGGCTGCTCCCTGCCCTCCCCCAGCACCGGGACGTCTCCCCGGAGCGGCTCCCGGCACCATTTCGGCATCGCCGGAGCCTCAGAGCTGCCCCACGGCAGCAGGAGCAGAGGCTGAAGGCGGCCCCTGGGCGAGCGCCGGGTGGCACTGCCGTCGTGGCCCTGTCCACACGCCCCTCGTCTCGGCCTCGGGCCTTCCCAGACTGAAAACAAACAGGGTGGCTACTCGCGGTTGTGGATTGTTGCTTTGCAGGTTTATTTCTCGTCTCTTTTTGGAGCTATATTTCGAGCACGACCGGTTTGCAGAGGCTCCCGGGGGCTGTGGCCGCGGACGGCACAGCCTTTGCCCAGCGCCCGGTGCCGGCCAGGTCCTCCCGGTGCCGGCCGTGCCCGGCGCTGCTCCCGGTTCCCCTGCCGGGTTATCCGGCCCCTCGCGCGCACGGCCCGGCCTCCCCGGGGCGCCGCAGGCAGGAGGGTCAATAACTGATGTGGAGCTCAGGGGCGGCCAGGGTGACTCTCGGGAGCCGCGTGGGCTCACGCTGAAGCAGCGCAGAGTGTCCCAGTGCGGGGACCGGGGCTCAGAGCCACAGGCTGTCCCAGGGTTTGGGGGCCGCGGAGCAGGGGGGCTCGGCCGCGTGGATGCGCTGGAAGAGCCCGAGGAGGAGGGAGTGCTCACCGCTGAGCGCGTGCTCCGTCATGCTCAGGCACAGGGACTCCAGCCTGTTGTTGATGTCGGGCTCCGTCACCGGCACCGGGAACTCTGCAGGGGAGAGACGCGCGCGTCAGCTGCCACAGAGCAGCTTCCCAGCGACACGGGGTGAATGGGGCAGCTCCGCGGCAGCGGGTGGACGGACGGGGCAGGTTCCGACGTTGTGTCGGGGCTGACAGCACCCCGGGAAGGGCTGCTCCAGCAGCGTTCGCGGAGGGAGCGTGATGGGATCGAGGGGCACCCGGCACCGGGTGGCAGCACAGGAGAGGCCAAGTCCTCACTGCGGAGCCCAGCGGATCTGGGTGACCAGGAGGATGGTCACGTTCCTTGCTTGGAGACGCTCCCTTTCCCTGCTCAGAAATACTCCCTTTCCTTACAGGAAGATGCTCCCTGTCCTTGCTGGGAGACTCTGCCTTCCCCTGCAGGAAGATGCTCCCTTTCCCTCCTCAGAGATGCTCCTTTAACCTGCTCAGAGATGCTCCCTTTCCCTGCAGGAAGATGCTCCCTTTCCCTACTCGGAGATGTTGTTGATGTTTGTTGATATTCCCTGCTTGAAAATGTTGCTCTGCCAGGAGACGCTGCCTTTCCCTGCAGGAAGATGCTCCCTTTTCGTACTCGGAGACGCTCCCTTTCCCTGCCGGGAGCCGCCGTTCCTGCAGGCCGGGCTGCAGTGCGGGCACGGGGGCCGCTGCGGCTCTGTGCCGAGCGAGGGCAGCACAGACCGGCGCTCGGCAGCCGCGGCGCAGCCCGAGGAGGCACCGGCCCCGCTGCCTTTCCCAGCGCTGCCTTTTCCCAGCGCTGCCTTTTCCCAGCGCTGCCTTTTCCCAGTGCACAGCGGAGGCTGCAGCCCCTTCCTGCAGCTGCCCAGGGCCCTGCTGTCCCTCCGCACCCGGACGCGGCTGCAGGAAGGGCCCTGACGCGCTCCGTTCCTCCCGCTCTCCCGAGAGGCATCTGAACGTGGGCTCCATCCGTATGTAACCAAAAAGCCCCCCAGCATTTCCTTAAATACCCCCGCTCGGTAACTGATCCGCGCCCCTGCTCCAGGTGATATTTCAGCCCCTGGGACAGACCCGTTTTGGTGCTGGTTTTAAATAGCGCACGCGTGTGGAGCCAAAGCCCACACAGCCCCAGCGCCGGCAGGAAACGGCTGCCGCGCGGTGCCGTGAACGGGCTCTGCCGCGCTCTTTGGGCTGGATTTCGGATTTTGGGGTCCACGTCTCGCTCTACCCTCAAGGGAGACCAAAGTGAGATGGGAAGGTCAAGGTCCCTGTGCCACCTCCCTGATGAGTGTGTGGGGACAGGGCCCAGGCTCCCAGGCTGTGGGTAATACCTGCACTAGTGATTTAGTGGATGCATCTAAAATACACCTTAAAGAGAGCAGAATGGGGAAAGGGAGCTGCTGGGCCCGCTGCCCCGGGCTGTGAAATGTGTGTCCAAGCGCTAGCAACTCGAGACTCTGCACCACATCCCTGTGGTGTCCCAGTCCGTGCAAAACTTTGCTGTCCTTCAGCATGTGCAGAATCGTGTCCCTGCGTTGCTGTTTGGCCAACAGAAGTTGACTTTTCTTGACTTTTAATGAAGAAAAGGGATTTGTCACCTAAATTGGCCTGCTAAAACACTGCAGACAGGACACGCAGAGCGAAGGGAATGGACGAGCCAAAGCCCCGGTGGTTGCTTAGGAATGAGAGGTAGTTCTTTGGCTCCCTGTCCCCCAGCGCAAGTTGTTGCAATAAGCAGCAGGTAAGAAAAGCCACGTGCAAGAGGCTAATGAAGTGCTGAGCAGAGAAACCAAGCACAAACATCCCCGAGGGGAGGAAGGTCACTCTGCAGGATCCAGGTTGAGCCAGAAACTCCCCCAAATCCCAGGATGCTCCAATACACGGGAGCGCTTTGGAGGGGTTTGGCACACGAGCAGGAAGCACCGATGTGGCAGGATTTGCCTCCACGCGCATTACGAACAGAGTTTCCCTCCAGCGCATGAAGTCACTTCCTCCCCACTGGCTCTTGCAGCCCATGCACAAACAAAAAAGGTGATCGCAGAGCTGCAGCGCTCCCCGGGTAACATAAAGCCTCACAGAAGGAAGCTATGTAAGGCACTAGCACAGTCGAGGTGTTATATATAGGCTCAAAATCGCTCCGCTGATGTCTCCAGCTGAATCAACCCGGTAATCTGACTAGCGTCAGAAAATATCCCGCCCGGATTGCGACAGCCGGCGCTCGCGGGGCCCGGCCGGCCGCCAGCGCAGCCCGCGGGCGCCGCGCGGCACCGGCTGCGGAGAGCGCGGGGTCCCCGCGGCCGCGGGCGCCCTCCTACCCACCTGGCTGCTGGAACATGAGCATGGTCTGCGGGGAGGTGTGCACGGGCAGCGAGCGCGTCCTCTGCACCGAGCTGTGGCTCCGGCTGGGCATGCTGTTGCTGCCGCCGGGGTTGGCAAACCAGAGGTTCTGCGGAGGGAAGGAGCACGCGGCGCGCGGATGAGCGGCGGCTTCGTCCCGCTCCCGGCCCTGCCCTCCGGCCCCGCGCGCTGCCCCGCTCCCTTTTCCGTACCCCTCTGCAGCGCAAACAGGAAATGCCTGCAAACTGCTCTCACTGCTTTGGCTTAGCAAAATAAATAAGCGAGCGGCTCCAGCCGAGCTCAGCCCGCCGGGGGGAAGCCAGAGCGAACGTCTCCGGTACGATGGCAGCGAGGGGGACGGATTCCCTCCCTCCCGTGGTTGGGAGCTCCGCAGCCGCCGGCGCTGCCGGGGGCTCCGCGGGGTTCCCTGGACCCGCGTCCCGTCCCCGGTGCCGCGCACTGACCTGTCGGCCCTGCTTGAGGATGGCGGGGCCGGCGGCGGCGCCGCGCTGCGCCGGGCCCAGCAGCCCGCCGGGCCCCAGCAGCCCCAGGCGGGCGGTGGGGAGGTTGCGCGAGGGGATCTGGAATTGCCGGGGGTTCCGCCTGCCCATTCCTGCGCCCGCAGAGCCAGCTGTCGGCAGGGAGTTCGACTGGCCGAAGCCTCGGCTGCGGAGAGAGGGGAGAGACACGGGATGGGGGGCGGCGGGAGAAGGGGCCCCCGGCCGCCTCGGCGCGCGCTGCTGCGAAGCCGCTTCCCACCGAGGAGAAGCCCTTTGGGGCTGGATCCATGGGAGAACCCAGCACATCCGGGCGCCTCCGCACAGCCCCCGGCCATGGGAAGGGGCTGGCAGGACCCCGGCTCGATGCTGCTTTTACCCCTGCCCCACCAAGGACGGTCCCTCATCCTCATACACCAGGAAAGGGCAGGCAGAGCTCTGGGCATCCCTCTTCTTCCCATCTACAAGTCATATCATCCCCTTAAAGCACCTTTCTCCCCTTCTAAAAGAGTCGTTTTCACCCAATTTCTACACACACAGCCCTCTCCTGGATGCCTCAGCTTCTGTTAGACCTGGTTCAAGTGAGTTAGCACGTCCAAAATTAGCAATTTTTGGCAGGAGGGACTAAGCGAAAGGCACCCGTGTGCACATGCACAGTGCGGCCACATAAACCTCTCTTTCTTACAAAACGAGCTGAAAAAGAAAAGGAAAAACCCAAGCAGGAGCTAATGAACGGAGACAGGGTCCTGCTGGGGTGAGCCGCGGCCTTTCCCTTTTCCCTCTCTCTCCGTATTCCCGCTGCGTAACTGTTGCATTTGCAACAAGCAGAGGAAGGACCCGGACAACCCTGGAATCCAATCCTAGATCCCTGTTCATGGCACAGGGCTCCTGAGCGCCAGCTTCCAATGACAGCGGCGCTCGGGAAAGGCACCTGGAAGGCACCTGCCCTTTTTCAGCTCCTCATCGCGGCCACAGATGTTTCGTCTCACCTTCCTCCCAGCCCTGCGCTCCCCAGCTCGAGCAGCTTTTGCAAACAGGTTTCAGAAGACATTAACATCCCGGGCTCCCCAAACAGGGTAAATTTACTAGGCAGGAATACAGCGGAGTTGCTTTAAACCTCGGTCAGCAAATGGTCTTGTCATTAAGTCCTCGGAGCGCTGCGAGGGAAGCAGAGCTGCCCATGTGGTCTCCTCCGCCCGCAGCTTCCCAAGGAGCAGAGGCTCCAGATTCGGTTCGCTCGGGGAAACCTGGAGCAGCCCTGGGGTAGGAGCTGGACCTGGGGGCAGCTCCTCAACCCACTGGGATCACTCCTGTCCAAAGCAGCTATGGAAAAACCAGAGCATCCCCTGGGCGCTGCACCTCGCATCCGGGGCCGGCACGGGCGCCGGAGCAACCCAAGCGAACGGCTCCGTGGGAAACCCTCTGCTCTCGGCTCTTCTCTTGCCCTTTGGAGAACTCGGGCAGGATCTTCATCTCCAAACTCTTTAATTAAATTTCGCTGGGGAAAATTCCAGCTCTGCACTCGTGGTTTTTACATTCCTTCTGAATTTAATTCCTTGCTTTCCCAATACTCCTAGTCATTTCCAGAGTACTTTTTGAGGAAAAAAAATGAAGAGGGGAAAAAAAAGAACCTGCACCAGATTGCAACCAAATATACTAACTGCAATATAAAAAAACAGCTCAAATTATTGTTTAAGCTGATTATGGACTATCAGCTCTGGAAATAACCCACTTATCCCAGGATCATTTGAAATCCAGCTTTATCTTGGAGGCAGGTAAACACTGCGGTCCCCAAGTCTCTGCACTTCAACCCTGGGGTCTGCTGCCTTTGCATTGGTGACACTTCAGCACAGTGACAACCCAAACGGGATGGGGACGGGGACGGTGACAAACGCGTCCCCGCGCGGGCCCGCGCGGCACCTACCTCCTCTGCTGCCGGTAGCCTGACAGCTCCAGGAGGGATTTCCGAGGGAAAGACCGGAAGAGTTTTTGCACCTGCTGTTTCCATGACAACAGCCTCTTCTTCTGGATCTCTGTAAACGCCTGCCGGAAAAGAGAGAAAAACAGAAATTGTGGATGTTTTCTCGGCCAAGCAGCTACGGAGGCGCACGGGGGCCTGCGTGCACCTGTGTGCAGAGCACCTGCGCGTGGAGCAGGGCCATTTGTAATCCTCGTGTTTTTTAAGGATTTCTGGGTGGTGCTGAGGGCTCCCAGGCAGCAGCGCTGAGCTCGGTACAACTCCAAGTTGTCTCTGGAAAAACCTCTGCCCCGCGCTGCCCATGGGCTTCTCCAGAGGTAGCGCTGGGGAATATCACCAGGGTTGGAAAACATCAGGATTCGGGAAGCAGAGCAGCCTCCTCGGTCCATGCCATAGGGACCGAGAGAGCTCGGCTCTATTCCTGCCTCGGATGCCCTTTAGCTACCTGGCTCCCTGGGGACATTTCAGGGGACGATTGTCCCCTGCTCCCTTCGGCCTCCCGAGGGACCGAGCTCTCCTTGTGTGGATCACGAAGGAACTGCTGCAGACGGCAGTGTGCTGGGGTGAAAACCCAGTATCCAACTGCTTCAGTTTAATCCCAGCCTACCCGCGAGCGTGTGCCCGGCCCGCATCGACGTGCTGAGCCCTGCACACCCTGCAAAGAGCTTCACGTCCCAGGCACCGGCTTCACCTGCGGGCCAAGGGGGCTGGGAACTGCCTCCCTCCTCTGCCCCTGGCATCCCGCACGGTTCGGGGTTTGCAGCCACCCAATTGCTCCTCTCGAGGGGAGATTTTTTTGTGCTTTGACAGTGTGATTTTTTTTAATAAATAAATAACTGTGAAGCATTTAGAGCCTGCAGCTCTGCTGGGACATTCTGCAAGCTTCCCCCTGACATAGGGCCGGGCCATGTGAAGCAGCTCGTGCTGCCACGTGCAGCCAGCACGGTGCAAACGGGGGACATGGGGGACAGCGCTGGCCCTCCCGGGCAGGGGGGACCTGCCCCACAGCCTGGGACTCCGTCAGCCCCCGGCAACTCGCTGAGTGCAGTTATCAGAAACAGATGCGCAAAAAAAAAAGAGAGGCAAGTTGCAAAATCCCAGAACACGTGCTGCGAAACGGAGCCTAGAAATGCCGAGCGATCGTTTGGTCCGTCTGATAGAAACCGCATGCACATTCGCCCCGGGATTTTCTTTCATCCAGCTGCTCATCAGACTGTCACGAGCAAGATGCATTTCCCTGCTCCACGTCTTTGCAATTAAGCAAGCACAGGGGGAGCGGCGTTTCTGCGCACCAGATTGGATTCACAGCCCGCTCCGGCCCTGTTCTGTGAGAATTACTATTAATACCCCCCCAAATATTTGTGTTAGAGACCCAAATGTTTACATAAACAGACACTTTGGAAACAGTCTCTAAGTGATGAGAGAACAACAGTTTTATAAGATCTGTCACGACTCACCTCATGAATTAGACACTTGTCTATGAGCTGTAAGTAGGAACTTATATTCTCTTCATCGGGCCTGGAAACTAAAAGCTGTGTGCACACTGGAAAAAATAAAAAGAGGAGGAGAAAAAATAAACAGGAATGTGGATACCGAGCTGAGATCAGGGCTTTGGGGTTTTTAAAGAATGTTTCGGACATCCTATTTCACTTATCTGAGAGATGTTCTCATCAATGGGTCATTTGTCTAGGAAAAACACCCTGCCCCGATTCCTGCCGTGCCTTTCTATATTTAGGGACAGCTTTTCTTCTCGGTTACGCTGGTGTAAATCCAGAGTAACACCATTTAAGTCATCAAAATTAGACGCGAGCAAATGAGGAGCGCAGGATCCTGCCCCCCTTTCCCTTTTCCCGTTGTAATGTGCAAACGGCGCTGTCAGCAGAACGGCCTCTGAGATCTACTGCTCCCGTGGCCAAAATTTGCCCCCGCCGAAAATGGATTCCCGCAGCTATCGATGACAGCAGGGTTTTAGCCTCTTTTTGAAACGGTGCCATAAAAGCAAGTGCAAATGAATTCACAGGGGACGGCCGCGAGCAGCGGGTCCCTCCTGCGCCCGCAGTGCTCCTGGGAGAGCTGAGCGGACACCAGGATGGCCGAGGAAGCACCTCGGATCTGTATACAGGAAACATCTTTTTCATACAGTTTTACATGGAAAAGTGACTCTTCCTATATGCTTTGTGGGAAGGGTCTGAAATTGGGGCAGGACAGATGTTTTTTTCATGGCAAACGGACAGGTCTCCATCCAGGCTGCGGATGACAAGTCTCTCCTCCTCTCTTCACCAAGATCTCCCTCCATGCAGGAAGCATCTACCCCTCAGGTCCCACCTAGCAGTTAGGACTAGCTTTAGTCCCCGACATTAAAGTTAGTGCTTCAATAGACCAAAATAGCCAGCACCACCCTGTACATGGCATATGAAGAGAGCCTGTAGCTCCATGTTCCTCCCTTTTTCCTCATGGAGGGACATATGACAGTGTGACAGTGGCTTAAGCCCAATACAAAGCATTGCAACAGCTCCCGCGACAGGCCAGGGACAACAGCAGGACATTTTGGATGTCCCGTGTCTAAAATGGGACTTAAAAAGCCCTTGGACATATGTCATCTGACTGTCACCCAAAGCAAGCCGAGTTCTGTTAGAGGTCTTCAGCGTTGCCCTCAACGCTGCAAGCCAAAGCAGAGCCATTAAAGCAGAGCACCCAGTGAGCAGCATTTAGCACCCTGCTCCATCTCTGCTGAAAGGATTATTCACTTTGAGCCCTGCCCCGGCTCCGCAGCACCAAACACCCCTGCTCAGAGCCGCTCATCCCTCGTGTGGACACGAGCCCCAAGCCGCCGCCACCGCTCACCTTTCCCCATGACTCTCGTGAACTGTCCGGGCAGGTCCCCCTCGGGCAGAGGGGCCCCTCCGGATTCTCCCTCGCATCCCGGCAAGTGGTGCTGCTGCAGCCCCCCCGCAGCAGAGTCCTTGCACTCGGGGCCTTGGCTGTCGGAGGCGAGCAGGGAAGGGGGGTGATGCGCGTCCGCGTCCCGGCCGTGCTCGTCCGCGCTGGCGTTCTGGGAGCTGTAGGCTTTGATGGGCGTCAGGATCATTTGGTGCAGCTCCTGCAGCGGCACACGCAAGTTGCCACCTTCCAGGATGTCCTGCAGAGGCAAGCGAGAGAAGAGGATTTATAGTGAAACCTCTGCAGCTACAAGAGAACAGCAGATGTGAACCGGGCCAGCACCCTCAATCCTTGGGAACGATCTCCAGCAAAGCCTCACTCCCGCTCCAGGGCTCTGCTGTTGCAATAACCCGGTTTAACTCATCGAGCCTTTTGCTGAGACCACAGGGTGGAAACTGGAGCCTCAAGAGTGAAGCCCCTGCAGTCTCCACACGTGACTATCCGTGGATGTGTTGGGACCGCAGTTCCTGGAGACGCAATGGATCCAGTGCAGATGGATCCAGTGCAGATGCAGTAGCAATGGATTTTGAATCCAGCTGAGATTTCAGTTGAGTTGAAATCCAGTGAGATTTCGAAGCCCTGACCAGCCATCTCGTCTCCTTCCCCTGCAATGTCCCAACAGCTCATGACATTTTAGCCCTTTCTAACCCAAGCTACTCTTTCTAACATGGATTTGTCTCTAGCTTCCAGAATCGTCTTCAAGCCTGGCCCTGCAAAACTGCTTTGCCCCAAAGTGCCTGCGAAAATCTCACTGTGTGCTGGGATCATCATTGCAGAGCCCCAGGACGTGCTAGTACAAGGCAAGATCTTCAAAAGAGACACAGGAGTGTGGACAGCATTCACCAACACTGAAAAATGAAGGTTTATCTGTAACGGGCTTTGCAAATTAATTCCATCAAAGTGCAAACAGCAGTAGATGGAAACAGGTGACTGATACCAGCAGCTCCTTGAAAAAGTTGGGATCCTGGAGAAAGCTGGCTGAAGCCAGAAAAGGTCCCATGTTTTTGGCCATTTGGACAATAGTTGAGAAGAAAAGAGGGGTCAGGAAGACTTTGCAACCCTGAGAGATGGGGTAAGAAAGAGCAGATGAAATTGTGCATAGAAAGGTGAAGGTCTGAGTAGGAAATTGGTCTGAAGAGGTGACTGCAAACCATCTGGGCTGAATGCAAGCAGAGGTAGGAGAAGTCCCTGGCACAGGGACTCCCGCTTTGAACTAACGTCTGCTTTGAACTAACCCCCATGGCTGGGACCTGAGAGTCTCTGGAAGATTTGCCCTGGTTTTGTTTCAGTTTTGAACGAAAGAATTGGATTTGTGTCTCTGGTGACCATGGAATGTGCCTGGAGGGCCTGTCCCGAACGCACATCAGTGCTGTGAACGCAGGAGGAACAAATAAAAGATCTCAATAGTCATCACTGGGTGAACCCTCGGGTCCTTGGCTCCACGTCATGATTTTTCAGCACCTGATGCAGCTTTCATGCATTGCTGGAAATGTTGGAGGGGCCAGCAGAGTAATCCAGGCTATAAAAGACAGAGGGGCCACAGGAGGCTTGTTGGGTTGCAGGGAGGCTGGTTATGGAGAAGGAGGAGGAATCTCCATCACTGTCCAATACCTTTACACGGAGCTGATCCCGTCTCCGAGCACAAAGGTGGGTGGCCCTTGGCTCCATCTCCTGCTCTGCTATTGCTAATTCCTGTTGTACCCTCATCATGCCCTCAGATGTCTTCAATTCACTTCTCTTGTGACACGGCGTCAATCGGCCGGGCACCGTCACACTTTGGGGATAAATCCTGTTTTCCTAACGGGTGGGAAGGGTGGGGCAGCTCTTTCCAAGAAAGAAGGAATCTTTAGCAGCTAGACTTTGCCCAAAAAAATCAAGTCAAGTCCCACATATGCTCTTGTTTAGCTTCAAAAAAAAAAAAAAAAAAAAAAAAAAGAGGGGGGCGAGAGGGGAGAAATTGGATGAAAAACTTGGAAAAACAGAGTAACCTCCCAAGAAAAGCAGCCCACGGGCAGCTCTGAGCCCCACGGTCTTCTCATTACAGGTCCACAGCTCCGTACCCAAACCTGCCCCATCGAGCTGTAGGGAGTCAAAGGCAGATCCTGTCACTTATCTCCTCTTATTTTACCATGCACGTGGCTCATTGAGTCAGCTGGATTTGGCTTACATTCCTGCACTGAGACAGTCAATCAATACCATATTTCAAAATCTATGCGGAGAAGCCGAAGAGCCTGTGAAACTGCCTGGAAAACACATCAGCGGAACACGCTCAATCCAGTGGGCTGTGTCTTGCATTTAATAGTTATTATTAATATACAGAGGTAAATATGGCTTTATTAGCTCCTGCCATAGCCCGAGTACAATCCCATATTATAAATAAATAGCAAAGCAGTGAGCTAACGAAAACACCAATAAATAGCATCACACCACATAAGTATTTAAAAGCCCCTAGCGGGAGGCTGTGCAAGTCGCTGTTTGAAGAAAGTTCAATTAAATATAATATAATATTGCAATAACAAATAGCGAGAGGTTGGGCGAGCCTCTCCCAGCAGGTTTGTGGTGCTGGTGCTTCACTAACAGCCATTTTGGCAGAGTTTAAGCTCTTTTTGTTGTTTTTTTATGGGACAAGAAGGTTCTATTTGTTGTTTTTGGGAAGACAAGCTGCCCATGCAGCTCTCCCAGGGTTAAAGTGCTGTGACAGAACAGCACCTAGATGCCCCCTACAACAGGTCGTGCAAACGAAGCTCTGCACAAGGGTGAAAATTTGCATCCCGAGGAGTCAAGTGCTGTCTCGCTCCCCTCCAGGAGGTCCTGACACTGTCACGGTTTGGAGTTCATTTTGCTGCCAATCGGTTTTAGCAGAGGAACCTCTGAGGTTCATAAATAAACATAAATAGCTCAGAGAGGGTGTAGGGCAAGTGGCATCTTTGCCCTCTGATAGCCTCCAAAATAGGATCAAGTCTTACGAGCAGCAGGGATGGGTTTTATGAGCCTGTCTGGCTCAGAAAGACGGACAGGATTTCCCTTGCAAGGGGCAGGCTCAGCACCCATGCCTGGGAATTAACCAGCTGCTGCCCAAGGGCTGGCCCGTGGCAACTGTGCAGGGACCTGGCTCTTGGCCAGGGGATATTTTGCCTCAGGGCATGTGCAAGGAGGAGGGATGTCACCTTAGATATCTGCAGACTCCTTTAAGAAATCAGGATTTGCAAACAATATTGAGCCCGGATCCAAAACAAAGCCACGTTTTTCCTTTTCAAGTGCAGCTCTAGCAAACGCCCAACTCAAGTGCAGGGCCCTGCACTGGCCCTTCCTTGGGCTGGGAGCACTGCGGAGGCCCTGCTGCCCATTTCCTCCCCAAAAAAAGGCAGAAAAAGCAGGATGCAGGCTGGAAATCTCAGCTGCTGGGCTGCAGCAGGGCTTGAATGCGGTGCTGCTCTGCAGCAGTTTAGACCAGGACTCACTCATTAGGGCTCACAGCCCCAAATAAAAACTGTGTCTGACACAGAGCTGTTTCAGGACTCCACTCAAATGTGGCCAATCCAACAACAGATTTCCATGCAGAAAGTACCCAGGAACACGTGTAATGAGAGTGCTCTACCCCAGGATTAATTCTTGGCTATTGTTGCAGTTGAAAAAGGAGAAATGTAGAAGCGTTGTAAGAACTTACCCTTTCTAACGATTTGAGGAGGTTTTGTCTCTCTTTTAGCTTTTGGATACTGATGACTATTTTGTGTCTTGCGCCTTTGGTAACATTCTGCAAAAACAGCATATAACCTGGCATTAACATTTCCACAGGACACTGGGATGAATCAAAACCCTTTCTCTCCTCAATGAAAAGAGCTGCTGTAAATTAATGAAACTCTCAATGCAGGGATTAGCAGAGGACACAGAAAATCACTTGGAAACATTGCTGAGAGACAGATTTGCTGCCAATCTGTCCCTCCCCTGGCGCATCTATCTTTATAAGCGCTCACAGGGGGAAAGTGTCTTCTCAGCTACTTCGGGGAATGATTTTAAAATCTGGTGGGGGACTTTAAATCTGAGAAGAGCTGTGCCAGCACCTACGTTTTTAGGGCCATGTTTCAAACGATGCTTTGCAGTGTGGCTCTGCCCTGGTACAAACCCAGCGGACCCAGCACACAGGCCTGGACTTACTTCCCTGCAGATGGAGAACCTAAGACCTCTTAAGAGAGACCCTTCAGCTTTTAAGGCAGGCTTAGCAATTTGGTTTCTTTCTGGCTAGATGCCGGTGCCCGATGAAGCCTCTGAACACCACGAGAGACTTGAAGAAATGAAAAGCTCAGTGATAATTGGGAAATGGTCTGAGCAGCGAGAGGAATCCTGCAGGCAGGCGGCCCGCAGGCCTCCCCTCCCGCAGCAAGGCTGCTCCAGACAGGATTTGGATTTGCAGCTCAGGATTTGGGGATCACAGCTCAGAGGGAACTACCAGCAGATGCAAATAAGGACTCTGCAGAAGCTGGGAATTTCCTCCAGTAAGAAGCATGGGACAAGGCCTCTTTCAGGTACCATGTGTTTTTTCCACTCTCCCTAGACTCCCTTTTCCTTTTCCTGTTTGTTCTTCAGCCCTCTGCAAGCGGAACGCATTCCACGTGAAGCCAGAAAGGGAGGTTTTCAGGGCATGCGTCCACCAACTGCACAAACAGCGTGTTCTTAGGAGGGACAAGGGCAGCCCAGGAGGAAACGGGGCTAAGGACATACTTGTGCCTCGAGCTGGCATTCGGTGAGTGCCATCATCTCCTCGTATGTCATCTGAGAGAAGAGCGCCGCGTACTTGTGCAGACGGAGGCTCTTCAGCCAGGCTGGAACATCTGCAGCACAAAGGCAGAGAGACAAGAACGCCCTTTTATTTTATGACACTGTTTTAACGACACCCGATAACATCAACAACAGCACGAGGGGTTTATTAGGCAGCGGCCGCCCCGCTGCTGCTCCCGGCACTGGCTAGACTTTAAGGGACGTGAGCTCATCTGTGGATTAGTCCATTGGTTTTCGAAGCCTCTTTATTCAAGCACTATTACTTGAATCAGTGCTACGCTCAAGATAAATGGTATAGAAAAATTGCAGGGATTTGTTCCAGGGGTTGTTGCAGCCAGGATAGAGTGGTGGATACAGGCTCGCTAGTGTACACTGAGCCTGGTTTAGAGAAAGCCATAACAAAACTATTTCAAGGGTTGTTCTGGGCTTAGAATAGGGCTGAATATAAAGAAAATGGCCTTGCTAGAGCAGGAGAAAACGAACACGACTAAAAGCAAGGATTATGTATGTGCGCACTAGCTGCAACAGGACAGTGCGTGATCCACCACAATTGCTAAGATTTATGTTAAAGTGGCTCAATGGCAGCTTGAGAACTGGGTTGGACCCCCTGACATCCCACCAGCTCGTGGACGGCCCCAGTTGGTGATGCCCCACGGAGAAAGAGCCTTATTATGTCTGCAAACTGCCCTGGCAAGTTTTTAACTGCCTTCATCTCTAGGAGGTGAAAATTGCAGAAACTGGTGACTGGGATGAGCTTAACATGAAAAAAGGGTCGTTTTGCAGTGACACATACTGCTTTTTGACATGAAGGAAGATGATATGGACTCAAAATTTAAACAGCTGATTGAAAGGAAATAAAGTGATTCTTATTTCATTTCAGACGTGGAAAAATGGCATAAAAGATGGTTCTGCAACCCTGCAACCCAGGAGCACCGAACGCACTGAGGTGACTTCCTTCCCTGCTGCTGTCTGATGCTCCTTATACACCTTTTATCTCCAGACATCAATGTGATTCCACCACATCCTTCCTTTGCAACACGAAAAACTTCACGAGGGGGAATACAGGGGGAGGAAAAACTGAAAATTTTCTACCCTTTCAGCTCTATCTCAGAGCAGTTTGTGCCAACAGGTGCCATTCCTCTCTGTACATCCTTAAGTGCAACCAACAGCAACCAACAGCCTCCTGTTTCCAGTGCAGGTAGAGAGTGCAAGGACTGACATGTTTGAATCTCAACTCCTTTTTGACAAAAACGTGTCATTTCAGTGATGCCACCCGAGGAGCAGTGCCCGATCTGATGTCCCCCAGGAATATCTGGTTTTGGTGCTTCTGTCTGTTGCAAGGAGCATCTGCAGAGATGCTTTCCAAACACAGCGGGGACCTTACGCATGCAATAAGCCCTGCAGAAAAGCCAGTCTCAAATACCCCAGCCCAAACCCCAAGTTTTTGGTGGTGCCATCAGCCCTATGGGACAGCTAGGGGAGAGGGAGGCACCTTGATGCCCAGCAACCCCAGGACTCTTTCCTCTTCTGCAAGGAACAGGGATGCACGAGGCCTTTTTAAGGTGATTTCACGGTCCTTGGAAAGCCAACCTGCAGGACGCAGTCATTACTTCCTAATGATCCCTGCAGAGCAACCAGCTACTCTGTTTGCATACGGAGCTCCTCGTTAATCACCCATTACCAGGACCTAATTGCTAAATCATGGCTTAATTATCAGAAACACCGTGTCCAACGCTAGCTGCAAGACGAGTGCTGTTCGTGCGCCTCTCAAACACACTCAATGCCCAAGTTTTGTCAGTGAGCAGGTATTCGCTAGCCTGGGAATGAACAGCTCCTCCTGCAGCCCCTCTGGATGCGGGATGTCTCCGGAGCGGCTGGACGGAGTGGTGCATCCCAACCTGCTCCCAACTTGCTGCCGAGTGGCAATGGCCCGAGCCAGCACCTGCAGCAGATGTGCACTGAGCTGGGCAAGGGCTCTGCACGGTGGGGAGCACACAGGAGCCCCTGGCATCCAACGGCAGGTCCTGCCGCTCTCGCGCGATTCCAGAAACAGGGATCGAAAAGAAATCTCCTCTCTAAACTCATTCGTCTTCATCAGCCCTTTGGAGCAGGGACTTTCTCTAGTGCTGTCGTGCATCGCGTGAGCATCAGCAACCCCATCCCGAAACACTGGGACGGGCAACGTGACGTATTTGTCACAGGCTGCCCCCTGCCATGCCCACAGCTCGGAGCTGCAAGGCTTTGATGCTCCGGGACACACAAACGTTCCCAGGAAGAGGAAGGTGATGCTAAGGGAGACAAATGGCAAAATGGGAAGAATCTGTTCAGTGATGTTCCACACGAGACTACCGTGGGCCTGGTTTTAGCCACTGTTTTCATGGACAGCCTGGAGGATGGGGAAGAGAACAAGCTGGTTAAAGGTGCAGATGACAGCGAGCTGTAAGCGCCTGCAGGCACTTTGGAACACATGCCTGGAATTCAGAAGGATCTTGGCAAATGCAGAGGAGAGTCTCGATAAAATTAGATGTGCTCCAATGAAAATGCACCAAGTTGTGCATTTCTGGAGGAACCTGCCCAAATGAAGCGCAGGGAATAGGCAGTAATTCCTGCAGGAGAGATCCGGGGACATAGCAGATCGCACAGAACCAGCGGCACGGGGTCACCTGCAAACCAGGAGCAACGTATTGACGTGCTATGAGGAGAACCTGTCTATACGGCACGGGAAGCTGCTCTTCCCGGATCAGCTCCAGTGAAGCTCGACTCAGAATCCAGCTTTGGAAAATCCGCCTTCAGGAAGGTATGGACCTTCAGGCAAAAGCCTGGAACAGAAGAGCCAGGACAAAGCCGAAGTCTAGAAAATACGATCTGTGAAGAAAGAAGGGATGAACTGGACTGGTGCAGGGGGAAGAAGATGCTGCTGTGGGGAGAGGCCACAGCAGTCTTCAGAGGCTGTAGATGGGGAAGCAACTGTCACTTCTGCCTGATCCCTGGGACACTGGTAAAATCAGCAACAGGGGAAATAAAGGTGAGGTGCTGGTAAAGCTTCCATGGAGCAGTATAGCACAGAGAAAGGAGCCCAGAGAGGGCAGCAACTGCCCTGCGGAGAGGGGAGAAGAGGGGGTCAGGGCTGAACCCGCGTCGGGCAGGGGCCAGGGGCTCCCTCAGGGCCCCTTCCAGCCCCTGGAGCTCCGAGGTGCCGCATGGAGGTGGAAGGGGCTTTGCAGGAGAGCCCACGGCAGGAGCTGGGCTCGGCAGGCAGCTAATTCCTGCCTGTGGACACCAGCCCTGCGGCCGCCGGGACAGTTGTGCCCGTTTCTAGGAAAAGGGGAGCAACCTGACGGTGATTCCTGATGGAGCGGGATTCCCTCAGCACAGGCAGTTTGCAGTACTCAAAAACAAGCTGGGAAATAGAGACAGTGGCAGCTGGCATGAGCCTCTCTTGCCATGCACCAGCACCCTGACTGCACGGCCCGAGCGACAGGAATTATCCAGGGAAAACTGTCCACACGGTCACTACGCGCATCCCAGAGCTGCGGCTTTTAATCCCGTGGAGCCGAGTCCCCTGCAGCCTCTTCCCCAGCTCCGTCAGCAGAAACCCAGCGCGATGCAACGCAAGGCAGACCCCTCTGTGCCGCCTGCCCATGAAAAGGGTCTCGGGGTTTGCAGGGTCAAGCCCTAGGTGCAGAAAGTCGGGCTTTCCGCTTTGCCCTTCTCCACAATTTCACCGACTGCTTCCCAAGTCTGTGCCCGATGAGCTCTAGCCCGGAGGATGCTGGCGGGATGCACGAGCCATGCAGCAACTTCTCCCCCTTGGGGTTGAGGATGGTGGGATGCAGATCGAATGGGATGCAGCTCCACCAGAAGGTCCCTAGAGACCTGGAGATGCTCTGAGATCTCTACGTAGCCTTAACCCTGGAGAGCAGAGAACGCAGGGGCACATCCACATTCCCATCGGGAAGCAGCAGCGGGAAGCCCAAAACGCAGCATCTTGGAAGCCACAAACACGCTGCCTCTCACGTCCCTGCACGCTGGGGACCAAACACCCCGACGACCGTTCGTTAGCGAACGCGCTGCAGCAGTGGATGCTCATTAAGGGTTTCATTTCTGCCTTACATACCAACAGGACAAGTCCTCCTATTGCTAGAAGTCTCTACGAAACACAGACACGATGGGAAAAAAAAACAACTGAAGAACGCAGGATAAATTCAGTCTCTTAAGCTAAAAACTCCTCCAAGCACTTGGTGGGTTCCTTGTCACAGCAGACACCGCAGTGATAGATTACACAGGGCTCGCTAAACTGGCACTAAGCTATTTTCACCACAATAGAAAAAAGAAAGGAAAAAGAGAGCTCAGCTAGAAGCCACACACCGTGGAGGAAATCTGGCTGATGGGAAGACTGGCAGTTTGCAGCATATTGGGAAAAAACAGGTTGTGCAATGGGAACCGCTCGGGTGCAGGGGTGCGTGCTCGGCCTGACACACGTCAAAACAGACAGGTTCACCCTGAGGTGGTCATGGCACTAAATGTGGGTGGGTGTATGTGTACCTAGAGCTTGAGACTCCCGAGGAGAAAGCAAAATAATTGCAAAAAATCAAAGCAAAAAATGGCACATGAGGGAAAGGGGCTCCGTTGCCCTCTCTCTGCCCGGCCCAGCGTGGCCCCAGGTGGTGCACGAGGGGCACCTGGGGTGCAATGGCCAGGGTTGGGGTGCAGGGGAGGTGTCTGGTTGTCACTCACCTTTCATCCCACTCCCTTCCTCCTGGAATGTGTTACGAGCGGAAGGCTGATCTTCTAAATGTTCACTCCCACCACTTCCCGAAGAGGCTACACTGCTTTGTGGAGACAGGGGGGCATGATCGGAAGGGATGCACTGGGGTCCTCTAGCTCGTAAGTCCTCATGAGACATCCATCCATGTCCTAGAGGCTGGTTTGGCACATTCATGGGTGGGGTAAGGGACACAGAGCGTTTCAAAGGGCTGTGGTGTGTCTGGCCTGAGAGAACTGAAAAAAAAATAAAATCAAACAGGTTATTCCCCCCTCGCGTGCCGGGATGTAGCCCGAAAGCCGTGTGTGCGGTTCCTCGGAGTGACGGGCCGTCCGGGACCACCCGAGCCCTACGCTGACCTCCTCCTTTTGGCCTGCTAGGGGCACCTCCACGGATGGCTGCAGGGGAAGGAACTGCCCGGATTCGGTTCCTAGCAGGAGCTGAGCGGTTGTTGAGGTTCTCCCGGCGCACCCTTACGTGCCGGTCCCGCCGGAGCTGCAGGATTCCTGCTGTTGGGCAGTTGGTCTGCACCGGCCCTCGAGCCCAGGTCAAAGCACTCACTGGCACTAGCTCAGCCGCAGCGGCTGCAACCTGCCCCACTCGTGTCATCTAGACCTGCATTCTTCAGCATTCTTCTAATATCCTATCTATCATCTTTCCCAGAAGCGTCAGGCTGGGGATGCTCTCAGGGACGAGAGTCCCTGAGAGCATCCCCAGCCTGACGCTTCTGGGAAAGCCATGAGAATTCCCAAGGGGACGCGGTGCCAGCACACAGCCCACCGGATGCTCCTCTCCACCCGCTTTGGCCAGGATGCAGCTTGCGCCCCAAGCACACGCGTTTACCCCCTGCCTAACACAACCATAGAGGTACCTGCTATCCAGACTCACGTCTAACCTTTTCCAGCTCCCGCTAAGCTCTTGGATTCGATCAATCCATCGTTGGCCATAAGAGCAGCGGGTTGAACCGGTGACACAGCCACATCCAGTTTGTTTTTAACAAGTAACACGAGCAAAGCTAGACAACGCCAGCAACAACTCCTGTGATTTGGAGTTAATTCTTGCAAAGTTATCTTTACACAAAGGGGCATTTTCTTGCCTTTCGGTGGCAAAGGGAAGAATTTATGTTTGCAGAGTATTAAAAAAGAAAAGAAAATCTTATTCTTTTGGCAGTTTTGATAGAATGCTTAATCTTGAATATATCTTTAAATACAGATCCATAGAGAGGCCTGAGCTTCATTTCTCAGCCTGCTCCTTTTCTCAGCATTCTTCCAATAGCCTATTTCATTAATTTTTAGGTATTTCCTCAAAGATTCAGATATCTTTGGTTTGTTTGTCAATAGGGAGGAATATATGGTATATGGAGGAGAAGACAGATATTGAAGAATTGTCTTTTTTGCCTGTAAAAAATACAGGAAAAGGTGGGTCTGTTGGCTTAACCAAACTCAAATTCTGTTCTTCAGAGAAGTCATTAAACTGCCTTATGACAGTTAAACATAAAGACATTTAATATACTATAACCTAAGGCTTTCAGGTATAAAATATTTATTTCCACGTTTTATTGCAGAGCACTGAAGGAAAATAGTTGGGCTTAATCCTGGGGGCTGTTCTCCTATGGCTGCATCCCCAAAACGCCTCTGTAGGTGCCCGGGGAGAGACTTGTGACACCTGAATGGGTAACCAAATCTGCCCAAAAACTCAGGAAAATCCCTCATTCCTGTTGATTTTCCTCCTAAAGCACAAATGGGAAGTTCCTTAAATACTGCTTCTTAGTATTGTCTGTGGCCAAGCACTTTTAGGCCCTGCCTGGATGGCTCAGGGAAGCCAAGGGCAGGGCTCGTGCTAAAAAATTCACCCTCTTTCCACCAAGCAGCAGTTGAAACATCCTCCAGAAGTCTCTTGACAGAAGAGGATGTCAGCGAGAACGGGAATTGTTTTCAGAGCAGCGCTAGATTTCCTAAAGTCGTGGCGTTTCCTGACAGGAAAATAGATATATTTAAGGAGGTTCTTCTCGGAGAAGCTATTTGGGCTCTGACAGCGCAGCGGGAAGGGAAACACCGCAGCTCTTGGCTTGGGAACGGCGCTCCAGGAGGAGCTTGGCCCGGGAGACGGCACGTCCTCTGCTTGTGCTGGGCACCGCAGCACCTTGCTGCTCTTCCTGCCACTGCTGTTGGCTTCCCAGGTCACCAACCCGGCAGAAAGAAGTATTTGATATTAAAAAAAGCGGGGGGAACTGCAGGTCAAGAGCGGCTGGTGAGTTATCAAGGTCATCGAGGTGTCCATGAGTGGAATGGTTGGCTCCAAGTGCGCCGTGAGCGCGGAGCGTCACCCGGAGCCGGGATCCCCGGTGTCCGAAGGGAAGAGGCCTCCCCGTATTTGTCCTCCTGGAAAAGCTCCCGATGGAAACAAGCCTCCTGCCTTAGGAAGTGCGTGTGTCCTTCGCGTGACTCGCAGGATGTCATTAGCCACATCCATCAGCTTGAGGAAAGCCAGGGACGGCTGCGCACAGGATAGCTCCTCCGAAAGGGATGAACAAGGAGTTGCTTGATGCTGTTAACAGTCGAGATGTAGATTTTATCATCGCGCTTCCCAGCTGTGCTGGAGGACCTGGAACTTGCTGCAAATGCTTGAAATTAATCCCTGCCTCTTCCCAATTATCCCAGGACCCCAGCACCGCTGTTCCGACCTGAGGCGGGCGGCACCGAGCACGTTAAATCCTCCTGGGCGGGAAGCAGGCGAGTGTCGTGCTGGGAAACGCTGGGAGAGGAACCCGATGGGACCCGGGCTCCCTCCTGGTCCATTCCAAAGCTCTCCAGCTCCAGCACGGGGCTCTAAAGCTCTCAGTGCTGCCCTAACTTAGTGCTATTTAAGTGGCTGTAAAGGGTGCAGGGAAAGACAGACTTTCTTGAAACCCCTCTCACCACTTGTCACAAGCTCTCAGGCCACTAATGCTACAGCTCCAGGATGGGATCTGCACGGTCCAAACACCTCTCCATCTCAGGGACCCTTTCATCTTTACGATGAAGCATGATATTAATAAAGATATTGCTGGGTCAGGATCCAGCATGGAAGGAGAGGATGCAGCTAATGACCCCACAAGGGCCAGGGCTGCTCGATCTCGTCCCTCCTTGATGCCCATGGAGCCTACGGAGAAACAGGAGCTTCTCTAAGGAAATAAACAGGCTGCACGTGCTGAGCTCTGGAAGAGAAAGGAGCACCAGTCTACAACGTTAAGCTCCCATCTCATTTTTTTTTTTTTTTTTTTTTAAGAAAATATTTGGCTTTAATGTAAAAAGGAAGTCAATACAGTTTTCTATGGGAAGATAAAACTTCCATAATGCAGTCAGGGAACTTCTGCCCCGGCGGCGCTCGGAGCAGGGATGACAAAGGGAGGAAACGGCCTCTGAAGGGAGCCCGGTGATCCCAGCCGAGCCGGGACACAGCAGGAACGCTGGAACTCCCAAGCGTGTGCGAGTGCCGGGCGGCAAGAGCTTTCCTGCTGCTGCAAGGTGCGCTGCAAAACTCAAAGGACCGACAAGGACACGCAAGCAGATTTAGGCCAAGGGGGGAAAACTGAGCTTTCTGGATCATTTTGCGTTTTTCTGCGCTTTCTCACCCACTGGCCTATTTAATTTACACCTACTGCATCACTCACGTGTTTTTGTAATTCTGCCTTTTGCGTATTAATGACCTCGCTGGGAGCTTAAGTAAGCTCAGAGGAGAGTAGCACAACTCCTGTCTCCTCTTTGGCACAAAAGTGTGCATGAATGGAGCGCTGGCCGGGTGCTCCCGGGGGATCTGGTGGGATGGAGGTCGGCATGGATCCGCTCCACACTGCGACAGGGCTGGTGGCGGGTGCTGAGCGGTGCCGTCCGCTCGCTGCTCCGCTGCATCTCGGCACACGCTCATCCCCGGCGGCTCTCGGACAGCCAACGCGTCGCTCGGACCCTGGCACCACCTTCCGCGGCTCCTCGCGTCCTCTGTGGGTCCATCCCAGTGCTTCCTGTGGCTTGGGCACAGCCCAGCAATCACTCCTAAAGATTAGGGCTTTGTATGCGCTTCCACGTGCTCTGCATCCTAGGGAAAGAGTATAACCTGGAGCACTGGGAAATGCGGATTGGCAGAAGTTGTCTCCAGTTTTGAATCAAGCAAAGGCTTCTTAGTTCCAAAGAAAGAAAAAATTAAAAGATAGAAAAGAAATAACAGCAAGGACCCAACCGCTTCCACGTGCTGCTGCTCGGGGCGTGGGATGACTCCGTGCAGGATGCAGACTCGGATCACAGTGTCACAAAGCCAGAGCGAAGCAGAGCTCCCTGCGGGGCTGGGATGACAGGATGCAGGGAAAAGGGACATTTGTCCCCAACCCATGGGCCACAGTGACGGCCGAGGGAGCGCTTCCCTTGTTCGGCACCGCTCTGTCCCCAGCGGAGCCGATGTCGCACAGAACCTGCCTGGATAAACCCAGGTTTATCTGGGCTGTGAGGGCAGATACTGCAAACGAGGTGCCCCTTGGGGCACTGAGCCGCCGGGGCCATCGTTCCTGGTGCCGCTTGCTGGATGGAGGCTCGAGGAGCACATCAGCTCCAAGCCCTCCACCGCGGGCCGGTCCTCAGCAGCTCCCTGAAGCCCCAGGGGATGTTCAGATGAGCTCAGCACCCTCCTGACGGCGTGGGGGCAACCCGGGGGACTGCCCAGCAGAACATTCTCCCACCTGGAGGAAACAGAAGTGCTGTGAGGTGCCCATCGAACCCTTCCAGAGGCACACGTGGAGTTTCTCTTTCTTTTCTTGGCCACCAACCTCGCTACGGGCTCCAGGAGTGTCCGATCACACCCCATTCCTGTCCCGCTCTGCAGATCTGCGTCTCTAACCATGAGAACCATGAGAAAAGACAAGCGAAGCAGCGGCTTGACCCCAAGGATCCGCTCTGCGGAGCACGGATCCTGCGCTCGCTCCATGAGGCTGCATGGCTGGATACAGTGCGGGAAGCCCCAGCATCCCACCGAGAACCCCAGCGGGCGCAGATCCCACTGCCCTTCCCGCTCCCCTTCCTGCTCCTCAAACCAGGAGGCATCACCCGCTCTAGGAAGACGATCCCAGTAGGCCCATGGCTTTCCCATCCATCGCCTCTCCAACGTCCTTTGCCGGCTCTCTAAGAAGCAATGCCAGGGAATCACGCTGCCCGCCCGGCTCTTGGCCTCTTTCCCAAAGCGTGGCCAAGCGGGACAGAACATTTTTCGGCACAATGTCCCCTAACCCTGGGAGTCTTTTCTCAGCGCTTTTCTCCCCCCGCCAGATTTTGAGGCTGTGACTTCAGCTGCGTTTGTGCGGTGCCGGATGAGCCGTGTCCCAGGCTCGGAATCACAGGCGAACACGAGCTGCAGGGGGGGGAAAAAACCCAACAGTCCTAAATAAAAGCGACCACCGGGAAGCTGTGCGTGTTAGAAGGGAAAAAAGAGCCATAAGCCGAGCGCTGCCCCGACCGGAGACCTCGGGAAGGAGCACGGACTGCAGCAAGAGCCTCTCCAACAAACTGGGAATAAAAACGGCATTTTAACATGCGGTTCCCATTCAAGGCAAGGACCGGACGGGGCAACAATAACCCACTTGTTCCTGCTGCTGCTGCGAGCGGAGCCTGCGGGGCCGGGGATGCTGCAGGGCTGCAGAGAGCCCCGCGCCGGCTCTGGATGTGGCTCAGGACCCTGCAACGACGATGGTTTTTATTTACCCCTCCGTGTGGCAGCAGGACTGGAGCCCCAGGAAGCTGCTGGGGGCATCTAAGGCTACATAAATAGGGCTGGTTCGTGGCTTTAGCCACCCGGAGGGACTGAGGACTTCCCGTTCCTGGAAGGAGGCCCAGCGAGCTCCAGGGAAGAGCAGAAAGCCAGGAACTTCTCCGGAGCGTTGCGCTGGGTTTCTCCCCAGCCCATGGGGTTGCCTGGCCCTGGCAGGACTGCGCTGGAGGGGCTGGAAATCCAGACAGGGATTGAATGGGAAAGAAACGCAAGCGGCTCCCGCGGCTGCTGGGGATGGGGAGCAGCACCCAGGACACAGGGGCAGGAATGCTGTGAGGAGGCTCTGCCCTGAGCTGCACTGTCCCTGCTCACCAGGGAGCAGAACGCCCTCATCTCCGGGCCAATAAATGTGGCTTCTCTCACACATTTATGCACAAACCACAAGAACAGCTCTCGCCTCTGGGGAATCCCAATCCGTTAATAACGAGGCTGCAGCACCAGGCCAAGTTACCCCACAGTTTAGTGAATTTTGGCTTTCGGTTTCTTAGGGAAAATCCTCCCTGCTCGTGCCGGAGCCACGATGCGATCACACTGTCTCTCTCCAGGGTCCCTCTGCCAAGAGGAGAGGTCCAGGACCCTGTACGGGTGCACGTTGCCTGCAAACCCTCAGCCAAGGAGGACCCGTCCCGTCCGCA
Organism: Crypturellus undulatus; assembly: GCA_013389825.1. NCBI lineage: Eukaryota > Metazoa > Chordata > Aves > Tinamiformes > Tinamidae > Crypturellus > Crypturellus undulatus. The sequence goes on along the minus strand of VWPW01017370.1, from coordinate 686,625 downwards.
GCTCGGACATCCCGTCTCAATGACACTATCTGCCCTTTTCTTCCCCGGACTCTGCTCAATTCCTCTCCTCGGTGTTTTTCTTCAAAGGAGGCTCTTTTTCTCTGCAGAGTTAAAATCTCACCAGCTCCAGAAGAGCAGAAAAGCCTGTTGGGTCCCCAGCACCATCACCGGGCAAACGCAGCATCCCGAAAATGCAAGGGGGATGCAGCCCTTCCTATCCAGCATCCTGTAGCATCTCGTGACTCCATCTGCCACCTGAAACACTGACACAAACAGCTCAGTGGAAAGCAGGGTGACCAGGGCTCCTACCCTTCCCCGTTATTTCCCCAAACCACCTGGGCACAGCCCGCTCCCTCCTCTGCCAACCCTCCGCATCCTCAAAACCCTCCACATCCTCAAAACAAATCCTTGTGCTTGAGCTAAAACGCAGCTCTCTGCAGTAGTAAAAGCCCAAATTGCTCAGCAGAGGGAGGGCCTGGAGTCACACGAGCACAGCGAGCGCAGAGCCGCCCTTCACAGAACTGCGTAACGAACGGGAGCGACAAACTTGGGAGAGACGGGGAAAATAAAGGCTCAGCTTCAAGGCTGCCAAAAATGAGCCATTGATTACAGCGCATTTGATCCATTTGCATTCAGAGAGCTCTGCTTTGGAGCCGAGATGGAAACAGAGTCTTAATATAGCTGGGGAGAAAATATCCTGCTTGCACTCTCCTAACTGCACTTTGATAGGAAGCAGCAGCAGAGCAGATGGTGCCTATATATAATCACTAGACCTATTATCCCAGCCTCTTTTAGTAATTTGAAGGATGTGATAACCACAAGGAGAACGGCAAATATTCCACCTCCTCCCATCCCTTCCCCCTGCAAAGAAAAATATCCTCCAAAAGAGCAGGAAGCTATAATTATGGTAACGATTAAAAGCATTTTCAAATGAAGTAAATAACTATTTTGCGCACTGCTCCTTTAAACCAGAAGTCAAAAGTTAATTAAATATCAGCATGTTACTGAGTCAGGGTAACGCAGCAAGTCCCGGTGCAATGCTGCAGTCGGGAGAGAGACTGGATTCACTTTGGGAAGAATATGAAGCAGAGAATATGGGAAGAATATGAAGCGGAGCAGTCCTGCCCTTCTCCGGTTTCGGGTTTGAACGCTGCTGCGCTCAGCAAGTCGTCTGCAGCTCTTACGTGGTGGTGGTGGGGGCGAGAGCTCGTCTTGTCCTATTTCTCCAGCAGATCTGGCAGTTTCACAGCACTCAAAATGTGTGCGATGGAGAGGTGGCTCTCTCTGGGGTTCCTCATCACACTGAGATGCTCGGGAGGAGCCCGAAGGCTGCAAGGGGTGGAATGGGTCTGGGGGAGCGTTCGTGCCCTTGCAGTGTGTTCTCCTTCTCCCCTGAGGCTGCTGAGCAGCCACAAGTGTCTCGGTGGAAGCGTCAAGGAATCCAGTCAGTGCAAGACATGGGCTGGTAGGGGACATTACTTGGGACATGCTCGGAATGTGTTTTATGGACACGCACCACGAGGTGCATCCCAAGCTGTCCCCAAGCAGGGTCCGCATGCCCCGTTCCTGCTCGGAGTCCCTCGACAGCCGGTGGCTCCCGCGGCTCCAGGGCAAAACACAGACCCAGGAGTGTTGCTGGACCAGGAGCTGGACCAGGAGTGTTGCTGGACCAGGAACAAAGCAAAGATTCCCTTGGGGACAGGAACAGGCTCACATGCAATGAGGATCCCCAGATCACTGTCACCCGCTGGCTGGGGATCCCCTGCAAGAAGAGGCCACCAAGTGCCATCTGTGTGAACAGTGAACACTGGGGGCATCAGGCAAGCAGGACTGAGAGAACCACTCTCCCAAACGCCAAGCTGGATGCTGTGTCTGAAGCAAAACAGGTCAACAGGTTGGTTATTCCATGTCGTTTTGTGGATCTCAGACATTGATTCCTGAAGCAAGAGGAAGGTTTGCAGCCACACGGACACACTGGTGGAGCAAGCCACAAAGTCTGGAAGGAGACGAGCTGGTAACGCAGCACAACCCATCGCGTTCCCCACTTCCATGTTCACTGTGAACAGTCAGCCTGACCTTTAGACTGCCCAAATGTAGCCAGAAATAGAAGGAGAGACAGTTGGAGCAGTTTGCTTCCATAGTGAAAAAATGGACTTGGAGTTTAGACGTGGGAATACGTCTTTTTTTCCCCTCAATGCAGAGGGTTGTCTTCAAGGGGAGCAGCCGAGGTTCCTGTATCTTCACACGCGACCTTGCAAACACGTTCACCCGGGAACTGCAGTCGCAATTATCCTCTTGTATGAACCTGCCCCCGTTTTTAAATCCAGAATTTGCAAGAAAATATATTTGACGGTGCCTAGAAATGTACTCCGGTGGTTACAGGTAACACTAGAGGGCATGAGCAAGGCAACAGATGCCCCAGTCTACTACAGTTGAAAGCTTCACGTGTAATATAGGCAGAAAAGCCCCAAATTTTACTCCTCCAGTAGAAGAAAAACAAACAAACAGGTTTTGCAATCTCCACCTTTCCCTGGATTCTCAGTCACCCATGGGGTAACTAATAGGGAATACTGTGAGTTCAGGGGCCCTGTCCCACGAAAACAACTGAAAAATGCCAACTTGGCCAACGTCGGGCTCGTTGCTTCTTTATTTCTACACCAGCCACACCTGGTAGGGCAGTACCCATGTGCTAAACCAACTCATGGCCAGCTGGAAAGTGGAAGTTTCTAAAGAAAATTCCTGACTACAAAGTCAATTCCCCGGTAGTACGAACAACACATTTGTTTTGCTTTACTGTTAAGACTGCTGCAAACATACATTTTTTAGCGCAAAACTGCTTGCTGTTTAACTGCTAACTCTGCAAGAGAAGAAAAATGTCCCCCTGTAGAAGTTCAACATACACTGAGGATGCACAGCCACCTTCGCGTGGCAGCAAATCCGCCCAGAGGGAGTGGCTGTACTTGCAAAACTGCCTAAAACCCAACACAAACCCAGCTGCTCCCTCAGGCTCAAACATGCAATTCCCACCCAGATACTGATCCGGCGGGTCCTGGCTACGACAGGTCACTCTGCAGCAGCAAATAATCTATTGCACGGCGGTGCAGGACACGCTCTGCCCATGGCAACTGCTTTCTAGGTGCTGCTTTTCCCCCCGCCCAGCTCTCAGTGGGGCTCTGCCCCAGATCCGCAGCCCTGCACATCAGCAGCCTCCGCGAGAAGTGGGGCAGACGCAGGCAGCATCCTGCAGCGGCGTCACTGGCGCAGGCTGACGCGCAGGGGGTGGCTCCAGGGCTGGTTGTGCACATGGGGTGCGTTCTCTTCTGCGCATGAGGACACGACAGGAGCCCCTCTGGAGGAAGGGGGCACAGGGTTTGCTCCAGAAGAGGGGACATAGGGTGGCCCCTCTCTCTAGGGTGCCCTCCTGCATCCCTGGTGTTTCCTGAGGCTCCAGGGAGTCTGGGCACCAGCCCCTCTTACTGCCAGCCCGGAGCATCTCTCTGGAACGGGGACATTTCTCAAGAGCTGGCAGGTGCCACGAATACTGACACCAGCAAGCACTGCTGCCCGGCACGCTGAGAAGGGCACTGATTTATCCAGTCTCTTCGCACTCGGGACAAGATAAAAGGTTTTTCTTTTGAGAGACAAGTAAGTTAAATAGCTATTTCTCCTACACTGCACTGTTCTCTCTCCTCTTAGACAAACCACTGCAATCCTGCTAGCAGAGACTCCCATGGGAAGCGGGTTGGAGGGGTCGGAGCGCATCACGGCTCTCCTTTTTGTACAAAAGCAGCTCGTCTGGTCCAAGGATCATCCTGCTCACAGGAATCTGGGCAGCACAGCGATGCTAAAATACCAAAGAGCTTCTACGAGCTCTCTGCATAAATGCAGTCCCAGTGCCCAGGAGCTCTGCTTTACAGGATATTCAATCCTGAGGTCTGCCCTGTTCTCCCACCGCGTGGAAGAACCTCCTGCTCTCTTTGGAAGCCCAGGCTGGAGAAGGACCCTCGGACAACACACAAGACTCCTGTAAGGCCAGCAGCAACTGTGAGCATCACCTACCTGCTGTGCTGCTGCTCTGTGCTAGCCCGGACACTGGGGCAGTGCCACCATCCCACTAGCAAGGTCACAACTGCAGAATCTCATTCTTGGTGAAGCGCTGTCTGCATTTGAAACCGAGACACCTTCCGTGCAGGTATTTGCACAAGAAGGTCTTCGTTTATCTGGACGAGACACCTGCAACATTTGGCTCTTAAATTAAAATGTCTTGGGCAACTTATTGCTGCTCCTGCAGTAAAATGAGGATATTTTTGCCCTTTTGCAGGAGGAATGACAGCTCATGTCACCAGGAACCTGAACTCTTAGGGGAGTTTAAATGCATTAGCACTACCCCAAGGATGATGCCAAGGAAAGTCTCATCATAAACTGCTGAAAGAAGTAACGCTGTGATTCCCATGTCACGTTTTGGGAGTAGGTGACCATAAGACCTGTCCAGCAGACACACGGCAGGGCTAGGAACTGAAGCCTGATCTCTACAGCTGCAGCTCACCAAGCCTGTATTGACAAACAGGCACCTATCACTCCTTCTACACATCACCCTTCTCTTTCTTGCTCTCTGCCCTAATGGTTCAGTCTGAATCAGTGCATTGACAGTGACAGCTTCTCAATATTTTAACCACAGACCCTCCTTTTTCCCCAGGCTCGCTCCTTTCCAAGCAGGCAGGGAACAGAGGGTTAAGCGAGGCTGTGCCTCCCCTTGACAAATGAGCCCCCCTGTGCAATCAGATCATACTCAGGTGGAACCAATTACACACGGGAAAGAAAGGAGTCAGAGCTCAAGCACAAGAAACTGCTGGGCTGTAACTTTCATTTCTTACCCCTTTGTCACGGAGCTTGGCGAGCGGAGCCAAAGGCTGTGCTGCACTTATTAAAATTAAACAGAATTTGGGAGACGGCTCCTCTCTTTGCCAGCTGCAGAGCAGAGTATTTAAGGATGCATTAATAACGCTAAGGGGAGCGGTGTTTGTGCAGGTAGACAGGCAGAATGAGGTGCTCTGTGCATTTTGTCTCTGGGAAAGCTCCCCTGCTAAGCCTCGTGCCCTGGAAAAGCACTTCTTCAGTCCTGCTGCCCCTGTGTGATGCAGAAAAAGGGCTGGTATTTTTCTTTTCTGTTGTTTCACTTTGGATATTTAAAGGCCCATCTACCCTGCAAATGTGTTTTGCAACGCAGGCATTTTGTAATTGCTGTCTGAGTCAGCTGCAGAGCTGAGGGCTCCGCTTGATCCCTTCCCACTCGGCCTGGGGTAGTTTTGGCCTCCTGCCCACTTGTGTTCACGAGCCCGCAAGGAGGCCACCTCCATTCCCGGCATACTCCAAGGCTGCTTTAAAGCTGCAGCTCGAGCTGCACGGGACGGGCTCAGAGCATGCAAGGAGGCAGTTGCTCTGAAACAGCGGGTGGGTGGCAATACGTTGGTTTTCATCGCTCTCGACAGATCTATACCCTTGAGGCTGCTCCAGATGCAAACCAGTCGCTTGTGACACCGGGTCACTCTCGGATCATGGGTGCAAACCCAGAGTGACGCCCTTGCAGCACTTGCAGGCTTGCCCTGGAAACGCTGCAGAGCAGAGATCTCTCCTTGCCCTCTCGTAGCAGTTCCTCAAATCTCTGCTAACGTCAGCCAACACCGTTAGGGAGAAGCAGAAATTAAGGATAAAGCTGTGTGACGTTTCCAAGCCCTCCGTAAGCCCAACCAGCGTGCACACAAAGCCAGGTCTGTTCTCACAGCGTCGGCCTGGGTCTAGGTCGAGTGAAAGAGAAGCAGAGGAGAAAAATACGGAGCAAATTCTCCTGTGAACCTCAACCATCCATATTTAAACCCTAAGTCATAACAGCATTGCGTCTAATTATGCCACAACGCAAAGCGAAAGCACCTGGGGCGAGATCACCACGTTGCTCCTCTGGGAAAGGCTCTGCCCGGTTCCAGCAGCAGGAACAAGCAGGGTCTTTGTGGAGCCAGGCCGGGGAAGTCTGTGCCCTGGAAGATGCTGCTGGATTAACCCCTACTCAGATAAAAACCCCACAAGTAACGGGAGAAATTAAAACCAGCGATAATAGAACTCAAACTGTTTCAGTTTGAGGGATTTGCTTGGAAGTTAAAGCTTAATGGACATATTGATTGACTGGAGGGGTTTGGGACACGGGCTGACCGGCCACGTTTATTCTTTAGCATCTGTTTGTGGACTCTCTGTGCTTGCGTCCAAGCAAATATCGTGTTACGAAGCTTGTGAATGGTGAGGCTGGAGGCCGTCCGAATGTGCTGCCATCAAAATGCGTTAGCAGGAGAGTTACAACCCAAAGGAGGCTGCAAAACCAACAACCCCACGTGCTGCAAGGCTCAGCCTCCAGCAGGATCGTAGTGCTGCGGAAGGCTGTCCCGGAGAGCTGGCTGCTGCTAACCCTCTAGCAGATCCCTGTGCAAAATGCTCCACCGGCGGGACATGTGCTCCTATCCATGCACAGGAATAAACATGGGCTGGAACTAACCTGATGCTTTATTCGCGTCCTGCTGAGCCACAGGGCTGCTCGTGCAAACGACAGCTGAACATCTAAGGCTAGATTTGGCTGAAGATGCATTCAGTTGCTTCTACAAGCCTCCTCAGTTATAGAAATATGTGTTTACCTTGGTGCTAAGCTCAGGAAAAAGGATCCCTGCATAAGGGCGCTATAAATCTTGATGCTGAATCAGGCTCTGACACAAAGAACAGTCACTGGGAGGTGCCAGGAAGCGCCGGGACAGGGACAGGGTTATGCGAGGCGACGCCGGCGCGGTGCTCGCAGTGGCTGCGGGGCATATGGGGACAGGGCCGAAGGGAAGCCACGGAGACGGAACGGGACCAACCTGCAAAGGATCCCCCGGCACCCCGCAGGACGCGGAGGAGGGAGCTGTACTCACATGGCCACTGGTGCCGAGCTCGAGGCCGGTGTGTGGTTAAAAAAAAAGGTACCTGGGAGGCAGCAATGAGCCCTCGTGGCCAAGAAGGCCAATGGGCTCCTGGCTGCACCGGGAGGAGTGTTGCCAACAGGGCGAGGAGGGGATCCTGCCCCTCTGCTCAGCCCTGGGGAGGCACCTGGAGTGTTGGAGGCAGCTCTGGGCTCCCCAGGACAAGAGGGACATGGAGCTGCTGGAGAGGGGCCAGTGCAGGGCCATGAGGATGATGAAGGGACTGGAGCATCGAGCGCGTGAGGAAAGACTGAGCGAGCTGGGCCTGTTTAGTCTGGAGAAGATTGAGAGGGATCTGATCAATATGTACAAATACCTGAGGGGAGAGTGCAGGGAGGACGGGGCCAGGCTCTTCTCGGTAGTGGTCGGTGACAGGACAAGGGGTAACGGGCACCAGCTGAACCCCAGGCAGCTCCATGTCCACGTGAGGAAGAACTTGTGTGCTGGGAGGGTGCCCGAGCCCTGGCACAGGCTGCCCAGAGAGGCTGTGGAGGCTCCTGCTCTGCAGATCTGCCAACCCGTCGGGATGGACCCTGTGCCCCTGCTCTGGGTGTCCCTGCTGGAGCAGGGGATGGACTGAGGGATCCCTAGAGGTCCCTGCCAACCTCAGTCATCCTGTGGTTCTGTGTGCCCAGCTGGGCCAGAGGAAGATCCTGGTCCCAGGACCTCCTCTACCTCCTCTGCTCAGGTCCCGCTGAGAAAGGTGCCACCTTGAGGGACTTCTCCAAACTCACAACATCTGCCAAGTTCCGAGGTGCTGTTTTTGCTCTGAGAGAACTGAGGAAAAAGCCCTCAGCACTGCAGCAGCTTGGGAGCAATTCAGGAATTTCACAGGTTTCTGGGCCTTTCGCTCACATATGGGGCCCACTGGGCAAGAGGCTGCTCTCTGCTCCTCCGAACAGACAAGCCTGTGCGTAAAAAGTCTCAAAGAAGCCAACACACAAGAGGGTTTTGGAAAAACGCCCTTTAAAATGTAACGCTTCTTGCAGAACTTCAGCCACCACCAGTGACTAACGTGCTGCAGAATGCCAGAGCCGTTTCACCAGGAGCTATTTTTGCCAGCCTGATTTGGCATCGCTGAAGCTGATCTCAAGCATCCCGATCTCCACGTGTCTTGGGTCTCCTCAGCGAGCGTCCCTGGAGCTGCCTTTCAGGGAGGTGATATCGGGGCCTCCAGGCTCTCAGCTCCTCACCCGAAGCTCTGAAAGTCTCTCCATCCACCGCTAAACTTATTCCCCGTCAGACCTCTCCATATTTAGTTCAAATTATGAGGAATCAAATCTCTTCCGAATCCCTCTATTAGGATTTCTCCCTAGCTTGAAAAACCTCCGAACCCCTGGGCGCACCGAAACCACACAGAGATCCTCAGGGAAACCCATGGGAGAGAGGCAGCAGAGCGACCAGGGGACAAGCGCGTTGGCGCTGCCTCCTTGGGAATCCTTTCCCGCGCGGAAGCGCTCGGAGCCCCACGGCCGCGGAGCCCGGCAGGGCTCGGAGGCGGCTGCCAAGGGTTGCGTCAGGGCCATCCCCGGCGCCATCTGACTAGTGTCCAACCCTGCACGCGCGGGCTGTGCCGTCGGAGGCACCGCGAACGGCCGCGGGGCCGTGGCAGAGCAGCCCACGGTGCTGCTGTCTCCGCCGCGGGACGGTGCTTCCTCGCGCTGCTCCGTGCGCCTGCAGTCGCCGCCGACACATGAAGATCCAGCGGGAGGCCAGGCAGGAGCAGCATGGCCTGCAAGGGCGCCCGCGGGGACCCAGCTGCAGGAATGACATAGCAATAAGGCGAGAGCAGCCTCTCTTATCACTGTCCATCTGAAATGCCACTGGAAGGGAACACTGATGACAGCAAGGAAAGAAACCCAGAAGCCTTCAGTGACCATTTGGAAGCTTTCAGCTGTTTTCCATGTGCTGACAGGGAAGCCAAGGGCCCTCAGCACAAGAAGCCTCTCCTCCTGGATACCGTCTCCACATGCTTCCTAGCTAAGGAAGTGCCAGGAGGCCTGGAGAACCCCCCTAAGCTGAAGGGGACGGAGGAGAGCAGGGCAGCAGCACGAGGCGAGCACAGGGCTGCAGAGATGGGTGAGCGCGGGGAAGGTTGGAGAGGGAGCCACAACTCTGGCTTCCTCTGGGGAGGAACAAGCACCTATTGCTATTAACCACCTGCCAGGACATCCCCAGCAGCATGAGCAAAACTACAGCACAGTAACAGAGCCGGGCACAGTGGGGTCCTGGAACTGGCCCCAGGTACAGGGCAGGGAAAGAGGGGACTGTCAGCGCGAGGTACAAGATGGTCACGAGGACAAACCATGAGAACTGAGCACAAGGGGAGCATGGGAGGGCAGGAGGAGTGAGAAGACGGCACCAAAATAGGGATAAAACATGAGTTTCAGAAGAACTTGCTGGCTTCCTTCACAGAGCCCTGCATGCCCTGTCTGGAATGATCCGCCGCTGCGTAACACGAGCTGCGGAAGGTCTCCGAGCACAGACTGCTCAGGAGGAGCAGGAGAAAAGACACAACAGCAATCACCGCATCCCTCCGCTCCGAGCGAGTGCACAGAGGAGGTTCCAAGACACTTGGAGAAAACGCCGTGCTTGTTCTCTCCCGGAGACGGTTAGCAGGCATAAACGGCGGCTTTAAAGAGTGCGAGCGGCACTAAACCTCCACGCAAAACTAGAGATAAATCTCCAAAACTGGAGATCAGTCTCCAGCCACGCTGCCCTGCAGCATCTCCAGCTGCCCAGTGCTTGGGCTCCGGTTTGCAATGTGTGTCATTCCCATCAAAGCTTGGGAAGGGCCTCGGCGGGGGAAAAGCTCCACCAGGTGAAATGAAAAACACTGAGGGCTGCCTGTCTACAACCCACTGGTTGCAACTAGCTTGGCCTCCCTGTGCACCACAAACATAAAGGGACGTTTTCAGCGGTGCCCTGAAGATGATGGGTCCCTGGCTCTAGAAATGACACCTGTGCTTTGGAGACCAGGCAGCAACAAGGCTCTGCCTCGAGGCCCTCAGTCACTTTTGGCAAGGAAACTTCAGCTCCTGCATCACTTTAGGAACTTTTGAATAGTGACCTCCAAATCTAGATTTAGTTACATGAAAAGAAAGAGGCTGCCTCGGACAACGCGCATTTTTGTTCTGACAGCTTCCTGGCTGTTTTACTCTCTTCTCCAGCTGCTACGTTTTGGAAATCCTACCAGATTAGGGGGAAAAAATAGGCAGGAAATAAAAAAGCAGGTAGGAAAGGAGGAGTTTTCTGTGGCCCAACTGAAATCAGCCCCTCCACTAAACACCGCAAAGGAATATTTTCTAGCAGGGGGGTCTATGCTGTGGAAAATGGCCCTGCACGGCCCTCCCCGGTGTTGCATGTTGGTACTTACTCGTGCTTGTGCTAGTTCCAATCGTATTGATAGTTGTGGGGACAGAGGAGGAGGAGTAGAGGGGCAGATGGCCGTTCTCACACGCCAGGTTTTTGTCCTGCCAGCTGGAAGCGCTGACACTTATGCCCGAGTCTCGAGAGTTTTGCCATCCGTTGAGTTTGTCATCGGAGTTCTGTCTTTGGTGATAGTAGTGCGTCTGCCCGTAATCCACAGAGTCGGAGCGGCCTCTGCTTTGGCTACCAAAACTCCCCGACGTGCGATCCTCTAGGTGGTTGAGCCACATGGCGAGGGCGCTCCTGTCCTCCAGCGAGGTGGCCGGGTGGATGAGCGCGTAGGACAGCAGCTGCCGGCTCTCCTCGATGTGTTGGTTGTGTTCAATCGAGTGCGCCAGGATTTTAGGCAAGAGTTTCATGTATTCGACTTTCGCCTCGATGTTGCCCGGTTTCAGCAAAGGCAGGTGGGTTAGCAGGAGGGAAATCACTTTATCCTTGGATTCTTGTTGCCATTGGTTAATGATTCCTGTTGGAGGGAGGGGGGGAGAAAAGGAAAAAGAAAAGGAATTGAGAAATCAGCAAACAGATGTAATGAATAAATAAATAGGCATTGGCAAGGTAAATACAACGTGACAAAGGGATTCCTGCATGCGTGATGCCACGCAATGGATGTCTCCCAGCACCACAAAACACCGGGATCACCATTGCCTGGAAACTGAGGCAATGGGTGCTAAACTGCACAGCAAAAGTTAAAGTTACTAGACATCCCTGAAAATCACTCAGAGGGTCGAGTTATACCCACCTGGGCAGCCGTGTGGCTCCACAGCTGCTAAAAGGAGCTTGAGCTGATGGTAATCGTGGTTGGGGTCAGGCCCACATTTTCAGCAGTGTTGTAGGTTAGAGAGAACATCACTCTAAACCTCTGCCTGGATAAACTCAACCCTCGGAAAGCGCAGCTTATTGAATGGAAAGGTCAGGATTCAAGTGAAACAGCAAAGCCAGAGCCATAGAGGGAACAGAGAAGGTCTCCCGCAAGGACACCGGGACAGGGCCATGGTCCATTCCTCAGCCTGGCGGGATACACTGCTCCAGAGGCATCCGGGAGAGGCTCAGCAAAGCAATTGCTGAGCGATTATTCCTGTGTTAACGGGAGGCAGGTAGGAGAGGCTTGCAAGGGAAGAGCGCACACCGCATCCCGCTTTGAAAACAGGCAGAGGGAGAAGCCGGGGAATTACGAACCGGTCGCTTAACTCGAGCTCCTGGAAAACTGATGGAACAAATAACGAAGCAATCTATTTGTAAGCACTTAGACGATAACAGGATGATAAGGGAGTCCCGTCGCAGATTTGTCAAGAACAATCTAATTTCCCGCGATGACAGGGTAACTGGCCTGGCAAAGAGCGAGCACAGCGAGTGCCGTGTATCTTGATACGCATCAGGGCTATCCCGCCTGGCTTCCTCGTGGGGCAACGAGGGAGACCCAGCTCCTGTGGGGTGGGTGCACATTGCAGCTTGGCAGTGGGTGGTAGGAAAGAGGAGCTACTCGTGGTGCTGGTCAGGAGCTGAGCAAGGAGCCCTGCTCTTTGCATTGGGTGTTTCATTAGTCAGGGGTGTGCAACGTGCAGATATTGCACTGGGAAACACTGAAAACACTGAAAACGTGCAGATATTGCACTAGGAAACACTGAAAACGCTCCAGAAACCTGCAGTGGAAGTCAAACAATCTTGAGTCTGGAAGCAAAGTCAGAAAAAAAACCCAGCTGCACTAAGTACGGATGCAAACTTGTCCTGTCACTTGGGAGTGAAAAGTCCTGCAGGATGGGATGGGGTGCGAGCGGCCACGCAGGTCCAGGAAAGCTGAGGTCGCGGAGCGGCACGGAACAAGCACGGAACGAGCATGGCTCCATCAAGGTTGACATCTACCTCCATCCTCCCTCTCCACTGCAGGCTCTGCCTCTTTGCTGCATCCTCGTCCCAACCTGTGCAGAAGCTGCTCCAGACCGGGGCCTGTCCTTGCATCACCGCAGCTTTGTGAAAGAGGCAGCTGATGCCACCCACAGCGGATGAAGGCCACGAGGACACGTAAGAAGGTCCATCACGTTCCTTCTTTGGAAGAGACAGGCTGCAGGGCATTGGATAACCTCACCCTGCTTAACATATAATTCCTCCGTGACCTAGAAAAAGGGCACGGTGCCGCCTTCTGCCCTTGCGACATCGCGACGGGGCCGAGCTCCTTACGGTGCTCCACGTGCAGCGACGCCGGCTGGCACCATTCCTGCCGCTCCGGCTTCCTGCTTCCCGGTGTGCAGCCGTGTGAATCCGAAACCACCAGGTGGCTTCCCGGAAACTCTGACGGCTCCCGCTGGAACTTTCTCCAGCGGGATTTGCTTCAGCCCTTCGCCAAAGTGTCCCCTGCCTCTGTACCCAACCATCGGGGTGTCCTCCTGCCCTCACACCGAGGAACCCCGGGATTCACTAGGATTTCTCTGAAACACAACTATGATTTTGGGGAGCCTGGATGAGTTCCTGTGTGTAGACAACGAGCCCCAGGTAGGACCTAATGTTAATGCACTCAGACAGCCTCCCAAATCCACCTCTCCTCGCCAGGGTCCCCGGCTGACACGTGAGGTTGTTTAGGTGCTAGAAAATGGGATTGGGAAAAGCAACACCTGACTGCAATGAAGCTGTAAAAAAACACCGAAGTGTGGAGGAAATTAAACCCACCTACGCAGCACAGGGTATTGCGGCTGGAAGAGCTCCCAAAACACCTCGGAGAAGCTCTGTCACTTTGCAAGGAATAATTAAGTGCCGCATTGGTGAAGAAAGCGAGAGGAAGGCCTAAATATCAAGGCATAAAGCAGAGGCTGGTGCAAATTCGGTACAGGGGTGGAGGCAGCTCCCTCGGCTGTGACAGGAGACCCCGGTGGGACGGGACGAGCAGGAGCCTTTCTGCTTCCCAGCCAGCAGCACGACGTGTAATTAAACAGAACTGGGTAATAACGAGACCTAAAAGGGGTTTGGCTCCGTCTGAGAGAGGAGCCAGGGTCAGGCTGCACCTGATCCACCAGCCAAAGAGGGATGTCATGGCAGGAGGAAGGGGAAAGCTCATGGAAACCTCTCCATGCCCTCCCTCCCGACGCAGGAGCTCTCCGTTCGATTCCCTACCAGCCCTCAAGCGCTCACACACACCTGGATATCCAGGATGTCTCACCGCTTACTGCCAGAATCCCTGCACTGAGATCACGCTGGTCAGATACGTCCAGAAATGTGGCCCAGTTCCTGGCTACCCCGATTTGCGGAATCGCAATTTGATTCTGGGCCTAAGCAAAGCCCGGGGTTAGCGGTCGTGTCTTGCTTTGCTGAAGCTCCTGGAAAATCACAGTCCTGGCCCTGCTCCAAACTCCACCGCATGGCTCCAGCCTCCGCGACGCTGCCCGTGCCCAGCAGGCACCCACCGAGCACGGCACATCTGAGAGCTGGATAGATCCGAGGAGAGCAGCGCAGCCCAAGGGCTGCCTTGTTCCTATCCCTTCTCCATCAGGGATGCTTCAGAAAGGGTAAGAGGAGAGGCCACGAGCGGTACCTCCCACATAGCCCTCCCTGGAAGCAGCAATTTCTGGCTTGAGACGGAGGAGATGTTTTTCCCCTTGCTAAGCGCTCACTGGATTTCTCTTCCACAAAATTGTTTTATCCATTTCATGGAATCATGCAAACTGCTGACACCCTTCACAACCCACGGTACTGGAGTCCGCTGCACGGATGCATCAGGCAGAGCGGCTACGGGCAGACTGCAGAAGTGCCCAAAACCCAGGGCAGAGGGGACCACGCTGGGGCCATCCTTCTGTCACCAGAAACTGTGACAGAACAGCCAGCAAAGCCTGGTTTTATTTTTGCTTTTTGCAAACAGACCTGTGGCTTCCACCTCCGAGCCGCTGGCCCGGCGCAGAGGGACAGGCGAGAGGGGCTGTCGGCGTGCACACGCGGACGGATTTGTCTCATTAGACGAGACGTCTCGGAGGAGCGATGGAAATACATGATATCCCTCGAGTGGTTGAGAAGGAAAAAATAAAAAGCCCCAACTGAGATGAAGCCTTTCATTTTGAACACAGAGGCGAGCACTCTGCGGCAGAAATCAGGTTATCCTCCCATCGTCATAAACGACTTATCAGATTGCACGAGCCCAGCAGACAAACGTGTCAACCGGGGCTTTGACGAGGAGGTCGAGATGAACAACGTGCAATTTATGAACAAGACAACGGCTTATAATGGCCCACAAGGACACGACTGGAGCCTGCAGGCCTTTAAAAGCTGCCCAAGGACTTTCGGAGTGACAAAGAGGTTGTTTGAATACCAGGCTCCGTATTATCGCTCCACAATGGTACGTCAAGTGCATTTTTTCCAGTTGTCAGTATATTATTCTTAAATCACTGTTTTATTATACCCTCGCTTGCAGTTTAGCAACATTTACCATAAAAAGTTCTCAGAAGCACATGGAGATAAAAGGTTCCAGCAAGAAACGGCTCAGACTGTGCGTGTCAATGGGCTGGACCCGCTCACAGACAAAAAATGGGACCAAAAATTACCTCCAATCTCTGGGGTCAGGCACGATTGGGTTGGGGCAGCCAGTTTTTCAGACGAGGCATAAAAACTAGCACCCAGAGTCCTCCTGCTTAATAAAGATCTACCAAAATATTAACCTGTGGGTGGTCCTTGATGGAGCAAAGTCACTGAGATCCGCAGTCCCTGGAGCTGTCATCATCAGAGCCACCCCCTCGAGTCTAAACCCAGCCAAATTGGGTAATAGTAGTAAAATGTCCTTCAGTTTGGGTGTAAAAGGGATGAGGAAATCTAACCTTGTAGATTAACAGAGCCCAGAAAGTCACCTCCAAGAGAAGCACCCTGGATGCACAGGATGCCCCAAGGAGACAGACTCCCCTGTGCTACTGACCATTGGATCCGATGCCTCCTAAACACTTTGGGTTGCTTTTATTTCCACTTTGAATGCGCCTGGCTTCAGCTTTGGGATAAATCCTCTGCTTTGAGGGTGCCTCTAAATGAAAGAGCCACTTGATGCTCTGCAATTTCTCCAGGGAAGGTGCTCAGGACCCTGCAAGGCTCCTTCGAGCCTGGTTTCCACTCGCTCAGCAGACGCTCTGCGCTGTCTCCCAAAGGCTCCAGCCCATTTCATATTGCACTTTCCTGGCTCTTTGACTTCCAGCAGCTGCATTAACCAGGTATTACTTGACTTAGTAACATATTTCAGCAACAGGGAGAGACCCTGCCCCATCTCAGATTGGTTTCTGGGGCAAAACTGCAGTAGAACTGTAAAAATCGAATGGATTTAAACCAGGATCTGAGCACACTTCTGCAACAGGCCGCTTCTTCCAGGCCCATTCCCGAGGCAGCACGGAAAGGATTTCTGACCCAGGTTGCCTCTTTAAATGACAGTGGATTCCTTGTGCTCTGCTTTGGATGCGAGGCTGGATGGCAGTGCCATTCAGGGAAGGTTTTATCAGAAGTTAAGAATTTAGCTCCTTAAGCCTCAAAGAAAACCCTCGGTTGGATGATTTCAACAGGAGGGACAAGAGCAGAGCTCAGGGGTCTTCATGCAGGTCATGAAATCACACGGGAGGAGAGTCCGATTACTCCGTTTAGAAGCAGCAGGAGCCGTGAGCTCCCGCAATAAAGCGTTGCTGAGGACATGCAGACACATAAGGGCAGAAGAACCCCCCTGTATCGTACTGCAGAGCAAATGGAAGGAAAAAAAAAAGATTTTCACAATTTTTTACACTATTTCCCACTACAACTCAGCCGCTTGCCAGGGCTCCAGCCATTGGGAACCCATTGGTACAACTTTAGTTTTACAACTTTACCAACATTTAGTGCTGGAGACTAGCGTGACCCAACCATTACGTGTCCTTCTGGAGACAGCGGCAGGAGCAGCAGGATTTTTCTTTTTCTAAACTGGCTGCAGCCACTCCAATGTTCAGCCCAAAGCAGACTTCCAGGAAATTCAGGAGAGGGAGTCTTTTTCCATGACATATTTAATACCAAGCTGAACTACACTGAATTTTCATACCATGCATCTGGCAGGAAGCTCCGTGGGTTTGTTTTCTAGGCTGCATCTGCTGCATGCTTTTGCCTCCACTAATTTCGTGGAGGGTTTTGCAATGCCTCTCATCGACTCCAAGCAAAGAGGATGCCCTGGGGAACTCCATGGAAAGCCCCATGGCGCGCACGCTGCGGCGCTCAAGCTCCTAAATACAGAGAGGCTTTGGGAATACCGTGGGGAAGATGGATTTGCTTCCCTGATTTCACACGCCGCGGTCCAGCAGACGTGCTCTGGTTCAGCAGTGGCTATGAAGGAAGCGGTGCCAGAGATGTGAAGCAGCACTTAAAAATTAGCAGAGAAAATCCCACGGATTCCCTTCCAGCGCTCCGGGCTGTGGATAAGCACCAAGGTAATCTGGGATGCTTTGGAGAGCAGCATGACATCCAAGAAAAGCTGGAGGAGGCAGGAGCAGGCGGGAAGGGAATGGGACCATCCGCGCTGAATCCAAAGGGATTCAAAGTGAATTAAACTGGGCATTTCGGATCGCTTCCGTAAGCCCTGGCACTGCCTGGAGCTTGGGACCAGCAAAACGTTGGGTGTTTGGCTCTTTGGAAGCACCACGGTGCAGGTGGGAAGCGCTTTCCCCTATGTGAAGGCCACGCTGTTTGCAGGCCTCCGTGCTCCCTCGAAACCAGATTTGCAGCGGAATTTCCTAGGATACAGGAATGCAAACAAATAAAAATAAAACACGGAATTTCTGCATCTCTGAGCTGCAAAACCACCCGGCCCCTCTGTGCTCTCACTGCAGGCACACGGCAAATACTCCTCTGACTTGTTCATTTCAATTGCAAAAAGCCTTTTAGCAAAAGCTCCAGCAAAATGCAGATAAATTTCTTCAAAGGCTTTAAGAAAGAAAAAAAACCAACCCCCGAGCGTCAAAACTGTGTTGCCTAACATGGATAAAGGATTTAGAAGGGGAAGAAATAATACTAAAAATAAGTTATGAAGGGTATGCAAGGTATTGATATACAGCACATGGTTTAAACTGTTAATCATTGAACGGATTCCAGTGTAAAAATAAAGAGCCTGAAGCTGCACAGGATGGAGGAGCTGCTCTATTTATAAACCCGTGCGCAAAGGGCAGGCGAGGGCCGGGGCGAGGACGCGGCGAGCGCGGGGGCTGCACAGCCTCTCTTCGGAGGAAAAATAAACAGATTATTATTTCTTTTTTTAATTAAAAAAAGCGCCGTCAACAAAATAAACCCGAGCGGTACAAGGGCCGGGGCGCTCCGCCCGTGTGCCCGGCGTTTGCAGCTCCTGCATGTGACAGCGCT
Organism: Crypturellus undulatus; assembly: GCA_013389825.1. Taxonomy (NCBI): domain Eukaryota; kingdom Metazoa; phylum Chordata; class Aves; order Tinamiformes; family Tinamidae; genus Crypturellus; species Crypturellus undulatus. The sequence continues at coordinate 668,872 of VWPW01017370.1, read as the reverse complement.
CCCGATTTAGCCAGTAACTGACTCCCTGTGACCTGCAATAACACCGCTCCCAAATTAGAGCCCTCGATTTGCCTTGGCCGCGGGCCTGCCCTCACAGCAGCATAAAGCATCCTTTTTTCCCCCCCGAACATTCAAGGGACATTCATCTGTCCCTTCGCACTGCCAACCCAAACCCTGGCTCGAGGCACATTTAGGCTTTTCCTATTTTTTTTTTCTTTTTTTCTTTTTCCCCCTTTTCCTGGGGGTAGTGGGGAGAGGAGGGAGAGGGCGCCGGGCCCGCGGGGTGGCGAAAGAGCCGGGTGGAAAAACACCAAGAGACGAAAACAAAAACAAAATCGGACCAAAATTCCAGGTTGGTGACATTCAGCTGGAAAAGCTCAGTGACTCACATGCAAATAAAATCTGCCGAAATTCACTGCTGCATGACGCAGGCCGCTGGCTCCGACATAAAAAGGCCGGCATGAAATCATCCGCAAGGAGAGCGGAGCTGGGAAGGCTGCGGAAGCGGCCGCCTCGGCAGCTCCCCCGGCCCCCGGGAAGCACCAAAGGAGGAGGTTTGGCACAGTGGGAATGTGCCTGTTGTCCCCTCCTTCCCGTTGGGCATCCCCAGCTTGGCGCAGGCTGCCAAGCTTCTCGTGGCCTTGCCTGGAAGCCCGATTAAAAATATATATAATGAAGAGGTGGATCCGGAGGGCGGCAACAGCTGGCCGCCGTAATAACCCATGTTCCCCAAGTGCAGCCCAAGGGATCCCAGGCCCGTCGCAGCTGGAGGCGGGCGCGGGAGCGGGTCCATAAAAGGGAAGCCGGAGCAACCGTGGCTCCCGCCACCCGCATTCCCTCTGCAGGAATCCGCTCCTCCTCTGGGAGCAAACCGAGCTCGCACGGAGTCTGGGCACGGCCGCAGGAGACATCGGACCAGGTCGGGGCCATCTGGTCACCCACGCGGCGAAGCGGCACTGCCCGCGCTTCCCCACCACGTGCCAAGTCCTTTCATCCCTCATCTCGTGTAATTTTAGGTCCGCGAATAGGACCATCTGCCTCGGAGATGCTCATTTATTTTTGTCCTAAGCCTTCCCTTTCACTGCTCCCTCCTTAAAGGAAGTCCAAATCGGGCACCACTGGAATGGGCGCTTCTTGCCCGGTCCTTTAATCACCCGGTGTTAACGAGCTGCCCAGGGTGGGCCAGCACTCCCCCCTGTCATTATCTTGGAGGGTTTTGCAAATGCTCCTCTTGTTCCTCCCCACTGCAGAGCAGCAATTCCCGAATCCTCCTGCACGTGGTGGGCTCGCTCCAGCACCTTGGCCCTTGGCCAAGAGGCGCTCAGCAAAACCCAGCGCAGCCCGAGCGCAGGTGACACGAAACGGTCCCTATCTTGGGATTTACAGGCTGCTTCTGTCGCTTCCTGGCGTACAGTAAGCATGGAAATATTAGAAGAATAATAATGCTGGAAGCACACTAGCTCGTAATGCAGTTTCCATGTATTAAGAGGAAAAGCAAAGCCCGGAGAGGAGCTTTATGGAAAGTTTTGCTTTGATATGTATAAACGTGCTAAAAGTGGCATCCGCCTTCATCAAGCCCTGCTCTCTGCAAGATGCTGCAACAGGCAAACCTCCACTGCCCGCACTCGCCTCTGGCCCGCGAGCCCTAGCAAACACCTGCAGAGATGGGACCAGGAGCTGGCACGGAAAAAATCAGGTTTTATGGAACACCAGCGCGCCAGCACCGACATTCCCAGACTGGTATGTGGTGGGGACAAATCCCAAGTGGATGATGGCCAAGGGCTAGTCCAAGCCACGGTGACCCCACAGACACGTGCCGAATCCCTCCTTTAGTCGCCCTGAGCACATCCCAGGTGTGACGGGATTTCCTCCCCGAATAAAATTCTGCTTTGGCTCTAAAGGGACAACGCTGATGAGCAGAGAGCAGGGGGACCAAGCCCCATCTCTGCGTGTCCTGCCGAGGAGCAGGGCCCAGCAGAGCTGGTCGAACAGAACCTCCTCTGCAATAAGAGGTGGCCATGCAGAACCGTGGGCTCCAAACGCTTCTGACTACCTTTTTGAGCCCTCACACTAGATGCGGAAAAACCAACTGCTTTTCCAGCCATGAAGAAGGCAGATCTCTACATTTAGTGCCTGAAACCTGGAAAGCTTTAGCCAGTTAGGAAGATTTTTTTCAACAAAATGAAACCCAGGTATTTTTGCAAAGGGAGAGGGAGGAAAATATTTTGCTGTTCAGGAAAACAGCCTCCCATGGCTCCCATTATTCTCCTCTGAACGACAGCAACAGGGTGCAACACCTACATGGAAAGAATCGACCGATGATGTTGGATAGAAGAGAAGAAGACCAGAAGGGACAAGACGAGGAAAGAGCCCTGGCCCTTCCCTGTTCCTCCTGGCTATTGACTAGAGCCGTCCGGCCACCGTGGTCCTGCAGCAGCTCCCAGCTCAGCCAGGTTGACATTGCAGAGCCTGTGTCGAAATCTGAGGAACTAGGAGAGCTACAAAGCGTTCCCTGGGATTATACGGGAGAGAAACGCTGCCTTATCGCTCCTATCAATCAGATAATGGTTCCTGTGATGCCTGAAGCCCTAATTACATCTTTCCGAAGGGCGCATGAAACTTTCCAGTGATCTCCAGCTCTCTGGCGTTCTCTGCTCTCTGTCCAGGTGAAACCCGTGTCCACTTTGCACTTGGATCTATCAGCCAAACTGGAGTGGGTTGTGGAGTCTCCTTGGGAGACCTTCAAGACCCACCTGGATGCCACCCTGTGCCACGTGCTCTGGGTGTTCCTGCTGGAGCAGGGGGTTATATTCCACAGTGTCTCCTGTTATTTTGGAAGGACGGGATGGTATCTCCTAGCTAACACACCCTCTCCAAATTTTGTACCTGTGTTTGCAGCGAGGAGTTGTGCCATAAAGCCTGCTGACACTCTTCTCCATTAGCTATCCTAGGTCTGCTCGTTTATGAGAAACATCTTAAGTGAAGGGGAATTTGAGGCTGCAGAGCTCTCACACACTGGCAATCCCAGAAGGAAAACCATTCCCATGAGTGATTCTTGCAAAGCTTTGGTTCCTGTTCTGGGCTGCTTTACCAACAGCAACACGGCAAGAGAGTTGTTAAACGCACAATATTTGACATGAGAAAAAATCCCTGACCCACCACTTTCCGCTGTGTCCTTGCTAGTGCTGCAGACACTCCTCCTCTAACCAAGCACAGGCTCCTTTTTGGTCATCTTGTTGCTCTTTCTTTGGCTCCCAGCAACTATCCATCCCCACATTTGTAACTCTGCTGAGCAGCAGCTTTATATGTAAAAGAAAAACAGTCTGGAATGTGCCACACACCATCACCAGATAATCACGGGAGTCAGTGGGACAAGAGAAGCTTCAGCATCAACAGTCCAATGTCTTATATGGAAACCTAGCAGGAGAGCACATTCCTGTCCGAGCTGCTCCTTGGTAAGATGCTGACACCTGGTTCCACTCGCTGACTTCGGCAGCCCAACAGCAGCAACGGAGCCAGATACTATGGTCTGACCAGATGCTGCTCCTCCCAAGGGATTCTGAAGATTAGAGAAGAGTTTTGGGGGAGAGATAACAGATGCAACCAATTTCTGGCTTGATAAAGTAACCAAGAGGAGGTCTGGGCCTTACAATGGCCACTGCTGGCTCCAGGAGGAAGTTATTTAAGGGTGAAGGCTGACAGGCCATGAGCACAAAGCCTGGGAAGAAGCTGTTGCTGCTCCCTTGGGGATGCGGCTGCCTCTGAGCTAAAGGCAGGTCCCTGGCACCCCCAGCAGGCATCAGGTATCGAGTGCAAGGCAGGCACTGATTTTCTCCAGAAATCTTTGAGGATTTCTACTGTCTGCATTAGTTCCTAACTTCAGAAGTGCCACTGATAGAGAAGGCTTTTTGTCTGCTTCCCTTAGGAGAGGTGACAGCTCCCAGCACGGCTCTGTGCCACGCGGTGCTAGAGCAGGTTTGCTCTGCAGGCTCCGTGGACACGTCTGCACGCAGGGGAGCTCAGCTGCAGCCTGGGGCACCTGGGTGCCAGGCGAGTGGGGCTCTCGGCACATGGGGGGGAAGTTGTTGTGCAGGAGCCAGCAGAAACAGCTGCCTGCTCTCCTGGAGGTTGGAGTCACAGAATCACCAAGACACAGAATGGCTGAGGTTGGCAGGGACCTCTCGGGATCCCCCAGTGCATCCCCTGCTGCAGCAGGGACACCCAGAGCAGGGGCACAGGCTCCATCCAGGTGGGTTGGCAGATCTGCAGAGCAGGAGCCTCCACAGCCTCTCTGGGCAGCCTGTGCCAGGGCTCGGGCACCCTCCCAGCACACAAGTTCTTCCTCACGTGGACATGGAGCTGCCTGAGCTTCAGCTGGTGCCCGTTACCCCTTGTCCAGTCACTGGCCACCACCGAGAAGAGCCTGGCCCCGTCCTCCCTACATTCTCTCCTCAGGTATTTGTACATGTTGACCAGGTCTCCTCTCAATATTCCTGTCCTTCCTTACAGGACAGATCCGCACAGACTGACCTTGTGGCTCTGTCGGTGCTCACTGAGCTGCTCCTGTACCCAAAGCTGCAGCGCAGCGAGGCTGGCGTTTGCTGTGTGTCCTTCATCCTTGCCCAACCCTTCTTCCCTCTCAAGAAGCAAGTGCTTTGATGTGAGTTTAAAGCTTCCTACGCATTCAAGAGACGAATGCACAGGAGACGTGGCAGGACAACCCATCCATGGGCATCAAAGCCGGAGCTCATCAACCCCTGCTGCCCTCCCCAGCACCAGAGATTGGGATTTCCCACTGCTCTGTAGCTTCTGGAATGGTTTTCCCTGCACCAAATGAACGCCGAATGCACTGGAAAGGCCACCCTGCTGCCCCCTCTGCCCGGATCCCCCCATTTACCAAGCGCAAGTGATGGCCCAGAAGGTGGAGGATCATCTCTGCGACCCAGGTCTGCCCTTGGGCCGTGATATCCCGCTGAGCCCGCGCAGTGCCGGGCAGCAGGATCAGCCGCCGGTATTTTTCCAGCGCTCTCCATTGCTAAAGCGGCGGCTCTGGAGCGGCCGCGCGGACTTGAGCGCCGGCGCGAGGCTCCCGCTGGGTTAACGCGGGGCGGCCAAGAGCTGCTCTTGCATCAACTTCCCATTCCAGCCGGTGACCTAAACCCGGCAGCCGCGCGCCAGAGAGCAGGAATTGTAAATGTGGCAGGGGATGTGGGAGGTTTGGTTTCCGAGAGAGGAAAATAATGTTCAAATGCTAAAAAAAACCCTCCGAGAAGACTCCAGCAATGACAGAGCTTCTACCATTTTCTTCCGTTCGAGACATTTTCAGAGTAAAACCATGAAAATTGTCGCAAGCCGCCCCGTCTCGCGCAACGCTTGTGTTCAAACAAGAAGATCCCCCTCTCCCTCTTCCTGCGAGGAAAAGTCGGTTTCTCCAGCCTGGCTAAACAACCCTCAGGATTTCACCGCCCTGAAATGCAGCTTCCAGCTCTCTGCGCTTCAGGGATTACTGGGTTACAACTACGTGGCCTGACCATACAAAAACAGTTTCCTGGATACTGGCACCACGGCCTCTACATTCTATTGTGGTCTGGACTGTATGGACGGCTGGTTTTAATATTTTCGGATGCTAAAAGCAAGGCAAACTCGCTGCAAGCCCCAGCAGTTTTCTTTAACCCTTTTTTTGAAGGTGCACGTCCCTGTCTGCTGCAGCAAAGGGCACCGAGAGGGCTACGGGGAAGGGAAGGTCACCCTTTCCATGGACTGTCTGAAGATCCACTTGCTTCTAATCCCTATTCCTGTAAGACCAAGCAAAGGCACTTTTCATTTGGTAAATGTCTATTATAAATATAGTTTATAGCCTATTATTAAAGGGGATTAATGAACCTTGCTTCTAAAGAAAAACCACCTTTCCAAGTACTTCCTCTCCAAATACTGCTTATTCAGACTTTGTACATCATTCATCCGTGCCATTACAGAATTCCTGGAATAGCTTTCCTCGGCAGCACCCTCAGGGAACAGAGGGCTGCTCCAGGCTGGGAAGAGCAGCCCCGGACCCACCTTGCTGTCCTGCACAGCACAGTTTAACTCCTCTGGGATTCTTCCCATGGGAATCCTCTGCACCATTTCTCCCCAGAAATCTCCCAGTCTCCCAGGCTGGGGGTCGCCTTCCAGCCCCCATCTTGATGGATCTTGAGGACAAAACCGGGAGGAAAGTGAAGCTGCTGCTCTCAGTGAAACCCCTTCCTCCTGCCTAGGGTCAAACTCGAAGGTGGATACATGATCCAAGCATGATCCCAGCGCAAGGGCTGCCCTCAGCTCCCTCCTTGCCTCCTTGCTCCCAGGGTATCCTGCCCGAGCACACACCAGGCATCTCATCAGCCTACATAAAGCTTTGGGTAAGGCCGTGCTGGTCGCTTCCTCCTGCCCTATCTCACAGGCTTTGTGGCTCCTGCGGTGCCCTGGGCACCTTTACAGCACGTGGTGTGGGGTTTAAGAGGGAAGAGTCTTGGGCAACGCAACCGCGGGCGCTTCAGAGAGCAACGCTGCGGGCACCATCTCCCCCAGCTGCACCACGAGACCTCACCAAGCACCACAACCCACCAAGAACCAGAGCAGGGAGCCCCAGACACTGCCTGTTGCTGACGGACACTGCTCTGCCCGAGGAGCTGGTGTAGGGATGGGACCTCCTTGGAAGCCACTGCTGTCTGGGATGTCCCAGGGCGCCGCACAACCTGTCCTGGCCTTGTGTCCAGCACCAGCTCTGCTCAGTCTCCCCAGCTACTGCCGGGCTCTTCTCCCAACCGCTTGCATGTATAACCGGGGTTATACATGGTAATTACCCATTAATTCCTTAATTCCTGTTACGAGGACACGCAACACAGCGCAGCGAAGACTTCTGCAGCAGCCTGACAGCCTTGTGCGGCCGTGGCACTGAGACACAAGCAAGACACACTCCTCTCTTATCGAGAGGAGGCCAGACGGACTGTCTGGCCATCCCCCAGGCCCGTGTCACTGCTGTCACCCCTGTGACAAGCTCATGGGATGGACCTGCGCAGCTCTGAAGCAGTGACTGGCAATGCACAACAGGAGGAAATTCAGTCCGACCGGGATAAGCCCACCCAAGAAGGTGGTTTAATACACAGGCAAATCTGTGTTATTTAAGCTTAGGCCAAATCTGTATTCCTAGGAATTCCCTAGGCCTCACCCTGCCTTATCACACCGGATAGAAAGACAAGGCTGGTCCCAAGGCAACGCACTTCAGCAGGGAAGAAGACCCAGCAGGGAAACACAGGCAGTAATGGCCAGGTCTGCCTATGCTCGGAGTTTTGCTGTTATCCTGCAAATAAAAGTTTTAAGAAGGGATGTTGTGGCTTTGCAGGTACTTCTGAAGAGCTCTTTAAAACCCTGAGGAATTGGAAATGATGACATGTATCAGTTGACATCTAAGACAGCATCCACTGAAAGGGAAGGCAAAATCCATCTCTCCTACAGCGATATTTCTCATTCTTAGGGAGCACCAGCTCCCAAAGTCAGGATGCACCTAAACGACACTTTACCAACAAGAAATTAGCCAATTCATTGGTACTGCCCACGAGCCACAGAAGGTCTCCAAAGACGGCGATAGCTCAGAGAGCCTGCAGAGCGCCTGGGATGTTCCTAATAAGTACACCTGAGCAGACAACTTCTTTCTTCTCCTTTCTTTCTTCCAAAGTTTCTTCAGGGACAGGATACAAGCAGCTCTCCTCTGTCCAGTCCCCTCCTTGCAGACAAACCATGTCCATGAACACAGAGGTATCCAGTGGGCTCTGCAAGGCTTAGTCCATGCCGCTCCAAAGCTGGCAAAATTCAAACACGCTGTTAACATTAACAAAGTTTTTCAGCTAGTTGGGGGTATCCCACATGACCGTTCCTGATGATTTTCCACCTCTTTGAATCCGATGTCCTAAAGACTTTCCAGGAGAAGAAGGGATCTTGCTTGAAACAGTGCAGAGCTGCTGCTGATTTGGTTGTAGTTGCCTAACTGAAGCCCAGCAGCCCACAGAGGCCGGGTTGAAATCTCTACCCTGTTATCATGTGAATAATCACAATCCCCTTTAGAAGTTTCATGAGTCATTTGCAACAAAAGCATCATCACCAAGGCCTTAACACCCTACACACACACCAGGAACCATTCCCTGCCCCAAATTCCTCAAATTTCTTGTATTCTGTGTGCAGGAATGGTGAGCAGGATGCGCTAGTGCTCAGCTGAGGATGCAACAAGAGTAACAAGAGCAACAAGAATTAGAAAAGACTTTAAAAAAATGACCTATAAGGAAAGGTTGAAGGATCTGAATTTATTTAGACAAAGAAATGCCCGAAAAAGGACAGGGCAAATCTGCACTTGTTCTGCATGCCTCCAGGGAGGGGACTGAACAGCAGCAGTGCCATGTGCTGCAAAGAGCATTGGTTGTTGCTTTAGTGAAAAATTGTTTGCAAAAGGCCCTGGAAAAAGTTGTTTGGAGAATAAAGGCAGATTATAAGAGCACATAAATGTGTCCAGCGTGGTCTGGACACACTTAACACTCCCAGAGCACAAAGATAAATTACAACTAGAGGCTCCTTCCAGCAGTCTATATGGGAGTCTATATACATAAAGTTACTTAAGGCAATATGTAGGATAAAAAACATGCATTCGGGGCATTGAAAATTAGCCAGTTTTCTCAAAGACAGCTGCTTGTTCTTGATGATTCTGCACCCATAAGCTGAATTCTACCACTCGTCTCCAAAAAACAAGAAGGGTTTATATGTGTCCATGCACCTTTTGCAAAGGTGAAATTAAATTCCCTTCGCTGCACGGATGCACATGGATTTGGAGCGCGACTGTCAGCACCGATGGTGTAACAGGAACGTGCTAATTCACACCTGCTAGGACAGTTTTGCACCTCGGGCAGTTGCTTGGAATCAACAAGTCGCCCTTGCAAGTTCAAGGAAAGCCCCAGACAAAAGTGTTTTTAAAGATCCTTTGTCTGGAACGTGATGTAAAAAGAAAGAAATAAAACAAAAAGTGCTTTTCCCGAGCTCCCTAAGACAACACGCGGGTTTAATCAGGATGCGTAGGGCTGGTAGGAGAGGGAAGTCTTGTTGATCAAATACAGTAGGTGCTACGACTGAACATCTGAAAGGCTGGAAAAATAGCTTTAGAAAGCATTAGCTCCCACACTTTCATGTAATCAGATACAATGCTAGCCAACAAAATTCTGGTTTTAATGGCCAATCCAAGTTTTACTTGGCTGGCAGACAAGATTTGCTTTCTGTTTTTTTAACTCCAGCATAAGTCACTCTTGAGAAACAGATTTTGCCTGCATCATATTTTAAACAAGTCAATAAAAATGTAATTTAGAGGAGTTAGTATTAAAAGGTTGCGGTGAGGTTTTTCCATTTCTTATTCCTGAGCAAATGTTACCCTCCCATCTATCTGTCTGGCATGAACCAAGGCTGTCTAGAGCAGCTCTTCTGGAGTATGTGTTATCCCCCAGTGATTTATGAATGATTTTCCATTACCCAAGTGGATGTGTTCTGGTGTACAGCTATCTTATTGACAGATTCTTTGCACTGTGTTGCTCCTTCCTTAAAATCTTCGTGTCTGGATAGGTAAGATAGAACTTGCAGGTTAGAATCTATAGGGAGAGAGGAATATACTGATATTCAGGGGGTAAGAAATTGGTTCCCCTGTAGTTCACATCTTTCTAATGAAGACACCTGTTTCCAGGACACGAGGCTGAAAGTGCTACCAAAACCTTGGCAATTTTATTTTTATCTGAGAAACAGATTCCTCAAGCAGGCAATTATCTAAAAATACCCAGAATTAGTGGGGAAGACAACCATGACTAAGAGGTTAAACAAAAAAGCTTGAGATGGGCAGCAGCCTCAGAATTCCTTTATATAAATTTGGACAACTTTCCCATCACAAGAGAATGCTAAACATGTAAAAGGTAGCACTGGTTTAATGTAACATAAAAATAACCCAAATATAACAGGATGGATTGTTAGAAATGGGATTTTTTTTCTTGATAGGTCGTAAAAAATATTTTAAAAGTTCCTAGGAACTCTTTAATTTTTTTTTTTTTAAACAGCAACCTGTGCAGGCAAAGGATTCCTAGGAATGGCAATCTGAAAGGGAGGACCGCATCCCTGGGACGGGACGGGAAGGAGGAGCAGCAGCACCTCAGATGCAGCGAGCACATGACTGCAGACCTAAAAATACAGAGCGGGTATCGCAGCTGGCCAGGAATAGCCCCAGGGCACGAGTCCGCTGCGGGTGACGCCAGCAACACTGTGGGTGTTTCTTTGTTCTGTCTTCTCACACCTACCCAAGGCTGAGACTTGGAAAAACCAACCCTGGGAGACGAATGAATGTAGAAGTTTGGCTCCAGCTCCATGCAGAGGCGAGAGGAAACATTCATTGTCTGCACCGGGGCCGCGATGGGCAGAGGAAGATGAAGCAGCATCAGGTGAACTTGCAGCTTCCCGGAACAGCGCCGATCCGTGGGATCCATAGGAAACAGCTCTCGTGCACCACTGCTGGGGCTCATCCTGGTGGGTTTTGCAGGATCAGAGCAGTGTCCGTGGATGCAGGGCAAGACCTGCCGCATGGATCCCTGCGGAGGGACGGGCTCCTTCGCGGAAATGGGAGCGTCATCCCCAGTTGGGAGACGCAAAAAGAGCAAAGAAATATTGATTTGCCATTCACAGCACTGGAAAAAAAAGGAAACACGGTCCATCCTGCTCACGTTTGAATGCAATCTGAGGAATGACCCTGCCAGGCACTGCCAAGACCCAAGTGTCACCGGGAAGAACTTAGTAGAGACCAAAGCCACCGCGCTGCCGGGCTCCCTAAGGGGCCCACCACCACCTTACAGCATTTTGTCTTCTCAGGGAGAAGGCATCAGTATTTTCAGGACATTCTGATACAAGACTGCAGCCTAGGCAATAAACATGTGGGGTCTGGGGAAAGACGCCTCCCACGCAAGCGAATAAACAAAAAAAAGGTGTTAGACTATTCACAGATGAAAAGCCAGTAGCTGCGCCTGCCAGGAAAGCCCATATTGTGGCTGCAGGAAAGCCCATATTGCGGGTGTTTACTCTGATTTGTTGAAATAACAAAGCAAAGAGAACGTCAGCCCTGGGAGCCCCGGCCTGTAACACCTACCCAAGACGTCCTGCACTCGTCAGAAAGCCCACGAGGGCCTCGATTTAAGCGCTCTGCGGGGGACAGAATCAATCAGATCCCTCCTAAGCCCTTTCAAAGGTTAACTACACTAAGGGCTAAAAATCCAGCCCCCTGTCTCTAACCTGAACTTATCTCGTATCCACTCCCAATCCTTCTTTTGTGTTTGTACCAGCATAAAAACAGCTATCAGCAGCGCCCGAGACTGATCCCGTGGGCACTTAGACACAGCCGGAGCAACTAGAGTCCTCCCCGACAACCTAAACAGACTTGAGCTTCTTTAATCATTCCCTCCAACACGGATTTCCATAAATATTCCTTCCAGGTGCACCGTACGCTGATATGCGATTAACAAAGTGTTGTCCGCGGGGATTTATTTATTTCCCCATGGATGCGGTTCACCTTTTGTTCAGTGCTTGTCCCTGGCCAAACAAACCTCCTGACCTCCCGTGTTGGTGAGGACGGGTTCCAACAGCCTCTCCAAAAGTAGCCCGGGTTAATGTGCTTCAGAAGGGACCAGTCAGCTTTTCTTTGGGCTTCATTAGCATTTAAATGAGGACGGGTGCCTCCACGCACAGCGCTGGGGACTCGCTAGGTCTAAGGACAAGAGATGTGTACCAACCATACCCGTTGTATTGATAACAGCCATACGCATTGTATTGATAACAACCATACCCGGTGTATTGATAACAGCCATACCCGTCGTATTGGTAACAACCATACCTGTCGTATTGATAACAACCACACTGGTCGTATTGATAACAACCATACCCATCGTATTGATAACACATCTCCCCGTCGTTATCAATCGCCACCGGAGCAGACTCATCTCGGCAGACACCGGATGAACTCAAGAATTGGCATCTCTGCTCGCCTGCCCTAGCCCGAATGCAGCAAGGGAGAGAGGCCAAACCTCCCCGCCACCTCCATAGCCTCGCAGCACGTTCACTCATGCTCCTTCCTCCTTCCCAACACGTCCCCTCGGCACCACACTCCGCTCTGCATCCCTATCTCCCCTCCATCACACTCTGCCTGCAGAAAGGGCCAAGTTTTCCCCCTCTACATGGGCGATCAGAGCACGGGGAGCTCCAGGAGGAATCAAGGGGCTGGTTTGGAGGATTAGGTGGAAGGATGGAGCAGCAGCTATGGATGAGACGCTGCAAACCCTGCCTAGGAACCTGCGGCCTGTCCGCACTTCCCATCGGAGAGCTGAGTGCAGCAGTGGAGTGAGGAGCCGCATGTGAAACTGGCTGATTCCTTCCTCTTTCCTTGCTTCTTCTTTAAGGGCTATAAAGTGCCTGAAAATAGAACATTTGGGGATGACAAAAAAAAAGAACTAGGTCAATCAGATAATAGGCGTGATTTAAGAGAAAAATCACAGCATTTGTAATGGGCTAAAAATGGCATCGATGCGTTGCCGAGAAGGAATATAATTAAGAGTATTTTTAAAGCAGCGTTTCCCCACCCCACTCATCGCAATCACAGCTCACACTACCAGTATTGCTTCCACCTCATAGTGCTGGAATGTGCTGGCACGCCACAAGCTGGCCCGAAGAATGCGGAGTTTCCGTAGGACTCGCGAAGATCCCAAATGACAGCGGTTACTTGCATTCCTGCACTTTGAGATCACTGCTCTCCGTTTATAAAAGCGCAGCAACGGAAACGGGCCGGGGGAATCTGACATTTTAGCTCTTTTGGAGTTTAACTAAAGAGCAGATAGCACTAGAAATGTAGGTGAATCCAAGGGGTTAAATGAGAAAATATAGTAAATAATAATATAAAAAACACAGAGAATGGGGCATCTCTTATTTGAGGCTCTCCAAAAGCTTCCCCCGGATGGCATGGGAGGACTGGCAACTACTACTTATATAATAAATGCACCTTTCCACAGCGTTCATTGAAGAACAAGCTGCTTGGAATAAAGCTCTGCCCTAATTAGGTGCACATGGCCCTGTTCGCACGCGCAAGGGACATGACTCAGGAATTACCGAGTGGAATACGCCGGCCCCACATTATGCAAGAGGTCACGTCGGCCAAGCCCCGCGGCTCCTCGCGGACCGAAAATACCCGGAGCGAACGGCTGCGTGGGCAGGGAAGCGGCCGAGCTTTTCTGGGGCTATGGAAAGATCCGGCTACACGGTGGTGCGACGCGGAGCAGCTTCGGTGCTGCTTGGCATGAATCGGAGCTGAAGGGCACTCAAGCTTGAGCACATCCTTATGTACCCCTGCTAGATCAAGGGATAATTCACATTAAACCCTTACCTCAGGCCCAAAGCTGCCGTGGGGCTCCAGGGGACCATTTCCACCCATTTTCCTCACAGCTCTGCCAGAGAGGAGCAAATGGCCCTTAGTCAGAGAACTGGGCTTGGAGAGTTGGTTTCTGCTGGCTCTGCTCATCCTTTTGGGCACCTTTTGGGAGGGTTGAAGCGACCTTCCTCGCCCATGTCTGCACGAGCTGGGATGAGCGGGGAGCACCGTGTGGGAGCACACATAGATCCCAGGGGATTGGAGAGGGAACGCATGGATGGGACAGGCAGGGAGAACGGCTCGCAGGAAGCCCAAATTCCCCAACTTGAGCAATTCCACCTCTCCCTGTACAACCCAGCCGGGCTCAGGAGGCACATGGAGCCCTGCAGCTCCCTTGGGAAGCCCTGCGCATGCCACAGCCCCACACAACCGTCAACCGCTCCACAAGACTTCAAATTAACATGAAAATAATTAAACCTTGCTGGCAAATGTACGTTTTATATGGAAAAACGAATCGCGTCGCGGGATATATGCTGGGAAAGCTCCAGGTCTCTGAGCTTGCAGCTAGGGGTGAGGACCTGCAAGTGTGCCCCGTGGCTACACAGATGTGCAAACCCTACTCAAACAAATAACACGTTTTTTAAAAAAAATAAGGAAAAAATCAGTTTTCTTCTCAACTCGCATGTTTGGGAAGGCAGATGCTCAAGGTGGTGCTGTACGCTATGCCATACACTTTGGAGGATTTTATTTTATATGGACTTTGTGCTCGGTAGGAGAAAAGAGCCCTCTGCCCTAATCAAAAAAAGAAGAAAAAAGGGCAGGATTCCTCATGACTCTGAGGAGTCCTTATGCTGTTCTGACAATGAAAAAGGACATGGGAAAAGCATGTAAAAATAATCTGGTCATATTCCGAGGGTCCATCACCCAGTGAAAACACAGCAATTTGGCTTAAATATAAAGGAAAGCCCTTTTAACAGAAGTGACAAACAAATACACTTTGTCGCAATAGGATGCAGGGGACTTCAAAGGGTTATTGCTGGAAAATTCGCATCAGAGGTAACAAATTTGATTTGAACATTTCCATTCGGCCTCACGTATGGTGGCTGTAGCTGCACAGTGTTTCCAGCGCTTTGGAAAAATAGTTTCAGAGGCGGCAGAACCTATCTTGGCACCTAAAACAAGTTTCCATTAGTTAAATGCTGAGGGATGATTTCACTTCAGGGCTGAAATGTGGAAACCAGCAAAATGAGTAAGATGCAGCTAAACATTCGCTTGTGTTTTTCCTTTAGCCAGCACTGAAAAACAGGCTTCTAAGCTCTTGGGGTGGCGGGACAACATTATGCAGTTGAAATGGGGAGCCACAGCTAAAGGTTTTTGTGCTAATGCCAGGGATCTTGGAGAGGCTCAGAAATGGTAGGAAAGGTGGTGGGGAAGGGCCCTGGAGTGGTCCAGACGGCCCCTTGGTCTGGCTCCCTCCTGCCCAAGGAGGGGTTGCAGGTTTGGGGTGGCCCCGGGAGGCCTCAATGGGCATGAGGAGACAGCAGTGGCCAGGGATGATGCCCATGGGCATGGCCAGACACATGTTCCTCTATAAACACCTCCTGCACGTTAAAGATGCCCCTTTTGGATGCTCCTTCTCTAACAGGGACGTTAGGGTCAATGAGTATCAAGGCACATCCTTAATAAAAGGGTGTCCTGCTACATCTCCAAGCTGTTCCCTTCTGCAGAGACGGGCAACAGGGCCAAATCTGCAGATGTCCCCAGGCTGGGACACTAAGGCCGGGCTTGGGACACAAGGCGCGTCTCCCATCCTCGGAGAACACCCCTGTGGACCCTCATCCAGGCAGCACGGCAGGAACTCTCCAAAGATGTAAAAACAGCAGCAGTGGGTGCACCTGAGCGCTGCCGGTGCTGCTCCTCAAACCGTGTGTTCTGTGAGTCAGCCCCATCCGTCTAGACGGAGGACATTCCTCATCGCAGCAGCCAGGGAAGCGGTTGGTACGAGCCGTGTCCTCACTCGTCAAGGGCAGGATCCTTGGCAGGCTCCTTGCGGGAGGACAGAGGAGCCGCACGTTCTTCCCAGGAAAGTCAACAGGCCGAGAAGCAAACTGAAGGAAAAAGGCAGGAAGGGAAGCCAAGGGGAGGTTGGCAGAGCTGGCTCATGCAGAGCTGCAGGTAGAGCATCGGTCTGGCCCTTTCCTCAGCTCCACCCTCTCCAAACAAGAGGTTTTAACGCACATTTTCCCTGGGTTTGCTAAGGGTGGGACAGGGAAAGAGCTCAGGGATCATCTGCAGTACACGGAGCTCCCCGCAGAAACGTGGGGCCTGATGAGACACCCTGGACACGAGTGTCAAGCACAAGCCCGTTTGGGCTACCAAGAAGCTGGGAATATCCTTGCTGGATGCAAGTCAAGCTCCAACGGGCTAGGGATGGATTCTCTACAGTAACGAAGCCACTAACGAGGCCAGAGATGTTGTGCAGCTCATGGCACACACCCTGGGGAAAAACAGGCAATTGCAGCAGCAGGGTACCTAGTGCTGCCGAGAAAAACATGCAAGACCTTCCCCAGCAGCTCTGGGCCAGGCCTCTTCTCCCGAAGCAGGAGGAGAAAACTGAAGCAAGGAAAGGTGCAAAGCAGAGCACCAAAATATCTTTGCACTTAAGGAGAAATGGTCAACTAAGACCCTTGGATGGAGACCTAAATCAAAGGCATCTCCTGTGTTACAGCTATGCTGCAACTACAACTACTCGCCGCTTCCTAAATCTCTTAGCGTTTGAGTCCTGTTGACTTGCAACTGATTTGAAAAAACTTAATTAGTATTTTCCTTACAGAGGAAAATAAAGGAAAAGACAGAGGTAGGACCCCAAGGGTTCCAGACAATCCAATTTCAGGGACCTAATTAAATTTCAATTAATTTTCAATTACTTTATTTTAAATTTATTTTGTATTTATGCCTCTTTGTTAGTTGCCTAAAAAGAATGATTCTGTCCCTTCGGTTACTTTTCAATTAAATATCATCTTGACACTAAAATTAGCACTTTTATTTGCTAGCTCTGAGGCTATTGAAAATCCATACGCGTTTAATTCAGGGCTCGCACAACCTAACATCCTCCCTGCCTTTTCAAGAGGGGAATGATGAATCATTGCCTTCACCACAGGCTTGTTGTGTTAAACTTCACTGGAGACAGGGGAAGGACAAGGTAACTCCTCAGCACTGTAAAACAGACATTGGAAAAGCAAGTGCATCAAAGCCTATTTCACTTGCACTTTAGAGAAACTGGGGAGCTTGCTGGTTATTTCTTTTTTTTCCCTTGGTGTCGCTTCAGCTCTCTTTACTGTCTTTGCTTTGCTTTGAGACCAATCAGACAACAAAACTGGTCAGATAAACAGAAAGGCAGGGGGAAAAAAAAAGCTAAATCCTGCAGATTTAGCACTTAAAAAACCTCTTTACACTTACTTAGCTGGTGACTCCTCACACCCCAGGGTCTGACTCTCTTTAAAACTCCCTGTAGCAAGTGAGCAGTGCTTGAATATTTCGCATGACGCACCCGAATTCCCCATAGCTTGCTTTTATCTTAACAGATGGCATCATTTGTAGGTTAATTTTCAGTTGCTCTTTTCAAAAAGAAAAAAAACGGATTCAGGAAAGAAAAGAATTGAATTGTTTTTCCAAAGCAAGACTTTTTGTGGGGTCTGCCTCACGTGCAATCTCTTTGCATCCTGCATTCTGCATTACACAAAGGTAAGTGCAAGTCAATACAGACCTGTGGTAGGGAAGAAGGGCTGATAGCCCAATAACATCTGTAGGTTTTCTGCAGTCAGGAATGAATGATAGTGGATACGACTAGAAGGAAAAGCTTCCAAAAATCTGAAGGCACCAGCATAATCTCTGGAAGGATTCGGGGGCTTTTCTGGACCACTCACACACAGAAAGAATCCCACAAAACCTGCGTGTGCCTTAGGCCACCTTGTCTTTGCAAAACCAAAGGTCTGTTTCTAAACTAGCAAAACATCCTTCTGCACAAAGGCCAGTTACAGACAGCAGCAGAGCAGCACAGCACAGAAGTAAAATTACACCCTGGATGGACTACTGCTTGCAGGGTTCTGGGTGGTAAATTAAAGCAAAGGACACAACGAGGGAAAGAGCTGCTCGCTGTGCACCAGAAGCTTCAAAAACCTCCGCAGCATACAGATTTTGCTATCCAGAATCTTTATTTTCCCCCTTTCCTTTGCTGAAGGCATCATCAGCGTATCATGCATTTCTTCATTGCTTCTTTCAGAAATCAAGAGAGCTACAGAGCTCTTGTTTAAACCAGAGAGCTGCTTTATCATCATCACGGATGGCCGTGGCCTGGTCACTCCTCAGAGGTCTCTGCTGCTCCCTTAGGGTGTTCAAGTCACCGCTGTGCTCACTGCTCGCGTAGCTCTTTACGTTACCTTACAGTATCCTCAACACAACCGTTTCAATCCTGATGCTCCAGCGTATTTCTACCTCTTACCCTCCTTCAGGGCTATTTTTTCCCCTGCCAAGATAATGCGGTAAAAAGTAACACAAACCCTGCAGCTTTGGGGGAAGGGTTGGGCTAGCAGCACTTATTGTGTTCGGAAGCAAAGAGAGACCCAGAGACGTGGTTAACACCTTGGATGTTTCAAGGTTCTAGCAACATCCCGTCATTTCCAAGCAAGTTTGAAACAGAAAATACTGCTTGAAACATTGAATAATATATAATATATACAATAATATATAATAATAATATATAATATGTATGAATAATATATCATATATAATATATATAATAAAATGCAGCACACGTGCTACTATTTCATTCAAGTAGAAAACCTGGGAGTGGAATAGCACCAAACCTTTGCTTGGAGGGTCACATCTTCAAAACAAGTCTCCAGTGTCAAATGTTTTATCGACCCAAGCGTTTCCTGGCCTTGGTGATTTGCCACTGAATTCAGATGCACCCTGAACCAAAAGAAGAGTAAGTCCAGGTGCCATTTGGTGTCTGTGCTGTCCAACAAACTTGGCCACCAACCACTATCAAAAACTGTCACCACAGAGGTAGGTGCCTCCTTCTCCCATGCCAGGAGCTGGGGCTTGATGTTCTGCCCATTGCAGTAAGGATGGGGTCAGAGTTTAGGGTTTTCTGAGCAGAATGATGCATTAACTAACTCGCACCGATGGCTGCGTCACCAACACGAGCTATGCCGAAAAGCCAAAGAGGGAGAGAGTAGCCGCTGCACAGAGCTCCAAAGACTGACTTAGCCCAGAACAAGAAATAAATCCTTAAGGCTGTTTTCCACTACAACAACAACAAAAAGGAGAGCAAGAGCCCCACAAAACACCCAAATTGCTTCCTACTGCTCTGTTTACAGAGGTGGTTCCCAAACTCACAGCTCAGCCCAATTGGGCTGGATGGAACTTGACGAAGCCTCCCAAAATGCTGGTTTTTGGAACTGACTCATGACACAGGTGACTAAGCCCAAATTGTCACAGTCATGCTGCAACCTCGGGCGCTGGTCTCGTCCGCTAAAACTAAAGGGGAGTCTTGGGTTTGGGTCCACAGCTCAGTAAAAAGGATGTTTGTTCACCAGCTCCAACGGGACACGAATCCAGACTTTGCTGAGTCTGCCCAAGCCCTTCTTTCCGATTTGGCAAAATAAATAAATAAAGACTTGTCTGGCTGACAGGACAGCCCAACAGTCCGTGCTATTGCCGTGCACGTCGGTTGGCCGATGTCCCAGCCGGAGCAGGAGGGCAGACTGCAAAAGCGGCGATGAAGCCGGTTTACGTTTTGCAGAAGGTAGCAGCGTTTTGGGGACATTTCTCACAGAAAGGGGCTGGCTTGGCCAGGGATTCCACATGCTGGTCTGACAGGAATGTGATTTCACCCTCTCGCAGGGTGAGAAATCTCCTACCTGTCTGCAGGCGTTCCTGCAGAAACTTCTGCTAATTGAATTGACGCATCCCTGTTCAATTAGACACAGGGCTGCAACTGCGCCAACGCTGCTGTTACTTTGAACTACCCCAGAAAGGTCTCTCAAGGGGTTTTAAGGACAGCTCGATTGCTAAGCTATCATTGGAGACACCTCCAAGGAAGCAAAGAAAGAAAATAAAAAGAAAGAAAAAGGTTTTCAGGTTTCTCCCGCCCTGCAGAGCTTTTGCTGCAGGACCCGGAGTGAGCCCTGGTGCGGTGCAGCTGCAGGCGGAGCGTGAGCCCACGTGCCCGTCTTGGGGTTGCTCCCATTCCCATTGCTTCCAGAGGCGCTTCCCCAGCCTGCTGGAAGAGGGCCAGGATGCTCTGATCACCGAACCCACTCGCTTCAATTTGTGCAGCCGCTATTCCCTCCGTCTCTGCCTCCACCAGGAGCTCACGCGGCACCAAGGACGGAGGGCCCCGGCGCCCCGTGGGAAGCAGGTGCCTCTGGCGCTCTCCGCGTGGCGCTCCGAGGTGCTAAATCCCAGCTGGACAAAGGGCAGGGATGGGAATAGGCAAAGCGCTCAGCAGCGGGGCCGGGCTCGGCAGCGCGAGGGCTCCATATAAGGCCCTGCTCCGGAAGGGCGCGCGCGGGAAGAGGGCCGGAGCTGACACTGTTGCTAAAAGCAGCGCCGGGCCGGGCCGCGGCCCAGCGGGAAGGCTCCCTCTGCGCTCGGCCACGGCCACAGCGAAGTGCCATTTGCAGCACTCCACAGCTACAGACAAAGCACGGTGCCCAGAAGGAAAAGGGGAAAGGGATAAAAGGAGCGAAATGCAGGAGAGCAGGACTGGGAAGGAGGGAATCTAGTTAGGAGAGGCGCAGGGCTCGTTTCCAGCGCTCCAGCGCTCGCGTTCTCTGGCCTTATTTATGCAACACAAATAACGCAGCCTTCTCCGTAAGCAGTGAGATCCGGTGGAATTACACGTCTGAGCGCTCCGTAAATAGCCCGCGAGCTGCGGAAACCAGCTGAAAGCGGCCAGCACCAACAAGGGGCCTTTATCCCCCACGCGGCTCTCCTGGGCACCGTGGGGACGCGGCGGCCGCGCGCCACCCGCTGCGACGGGATCACCCCGCGGTGCCCTTCCCGGGAGGAGGATGGAGAGCGAGGAAGACTCCTGGGGAAGGCGTTAAAGTCCCTCCGGGGATGGGCGGCTGGAGCACATCCTGTGGCGCCCAGTGGTGGGCAAAGGCTGTTGGAAAACGCCAAAAGGAAACCCGGCTCTGGCAAAGGCCGGGAGCGTGGTTACGGGAACTACGGAGCACACCGGGCTGGCCACGCTCCCCTGCTGGCTCCAGGATCTCAGCAACTCCAAGTATTTTCCAGACCAAAAATGTTTATTTTTGAGGATCTTACAGTAAGTAGAGCCCTGCGCCGATGGGGTGAAATTCCCCTCTCCACCAGGAACCAGAACCAAGCCCTAAGCAAGGCAGTCGCAGCCCCCAGCGCAGGTGTCCGCATGGGGACAAGGCACATGGGTGCACCCGGAGCAAATGCGGAGCATCGGGATTCTCCGGGCAGAGTTGCTTATGATCCCGTCGGATCCCACTGCTGGGCAGAAGGAGTCGGACCCGCTTTTGTGCAGGATGGATGTGCAAGGAAGGGCCAGCGTCAAGGAAGACCCACCTGTTTCCAGAGTGCTCCCAGTAATCAACATGCTCAGTTATTTATTGAAAGGGTGAGGGGGGTCTCCTCAGACACTTCTCTACTGTCCCAGAGAAACTTTTGCCCAAACCCCATCACCTGATGGCCAGAGAGGGCCAGAGCTGCACTCCAGAGCGGGCAGGATAAACGCTCTGCCCTGCCCTCGTCCCGAGCAGGGAGCTGCAATGCGGCACGAGGGGAGAGGAGCAGCTCCGCTGCGGGAGCCGGATGGTCCCATTCCCGTATTCACGCCTCCAACTCCACAGGCCCCTTCCAAAGCTGCACTAAGAGGTCTGAACCACCAATTAATTGAGCTTCCCACACCCTTGGTAGGTGCCATTAGCTTCTGCTCGGAGAGGCGAGTGCCCAGGAGCAAAATGGGGCTAAAGTTGGAGCAGCCGCCGTGGCAGGAGGCACCAGCTGCGGCCTCGGCTCCCTGCACGAGCCCTGGGGTCCTCGGCCGGGCCAAACTGCCAAGGGCTGCATTAAATTCCACAGGGAACACCGAGTTTCACATGAGAACGGGCTCCGATCTTGCAGGGCCTCACCGCCCAGCGCTGGGAATGATCGTCACTATCTCCACGACTCTTTGCCTTGATTCCAACACTGACATTTCAGGAGATTCAAAGGATAACAACGAGCAGCTACGCAGAGCACTACAGAGAATGCTGATCCCAGCAGGGAAAGCCTCACTTGCCTTTTGCACAAACCTTTATATATTTTTAATTTATGCCTCTCTTTCCCTGTGAAAAGCTGCATTTCCACTCCGGAACACCCGAAAGGTCAAGCAGACCGATAGATGTTGATACTCTGGGTGAAACAGAGGTCTCCAGAGGCAGGAGCTGTGCAGCCTGTTAATACTGACAGGGCTGTAGCCAACATTTCATGTCGGGAAATGTTTTCCGTGTTACAGGATGATGCTTTGCAGAGCAGGATGCACCAGGATGCAGCCTCTAAACTCAGCAAGAGCCGCCCTGCACTCGCAGAGGTCTCTTCCAGCATCAGAAGCTCTTTTCCAGCACCAAACGCTCCAGGGGCAGCGCGATACCTGTCCGCAGGCGCCGGGATGCCGCAGGTGACACGGGAGGCGCCAGTGACCTGTCCCCGCCGACGCGCCGCCCCGCTCCTCCTCCACGGCACAGGCTCTCGCAGCAGCCGGCTGTGCGATCCGTCTCCTAAATTTAAAACAGCTCGCGGGGCAGCGGCTTTGAAACGGCAGCCAAACCTCAGAGCTATTTGTGCGCTAGGGAAGGGAGGGAGGGAGGCAGGGAATACATCCCCACACTTTCCTTCTGCTTCTCCTACGAGCTTCAGCGGGGAAAGAAGAAAGTTGTGCAATGTGGGGCTACGGGGAGCCGCGCCATGAATGGTCCCGCTTTGGAAAAACAGAGTGAACCAGGGAAAACAAGGGGTTGTGGGAGAAACCCAGGCTCCCCCCTGCAGCGCTCGGAGCGATCCCTCCGGATCCAGCTCAGCCCTCTGCATGTGCCGGTGCCGGGAGAGAACAGCTCTGCTGCTCAGCAGAACTCATCCCAATCCAAACATTTCCATTTCCCTGCTAGAAGAAGCAGGGCCTGGAGTACTGTTTAAGGCTTTATTGAGTGCAAGTCACTCGCAATCCTCTTTCCGTGCATCGGGGGACACGAATGCTCTGATGGCTCCTCTTGCTCCCAGCCAGTTTCCATGGACAAGCCGTATCCCAGCATGAATTCCCAGCCATGCACCCCCTGGGATAGACCTGGCATCTGATAGTATCCGCACCGGCTGCAGGAGGGTTCCCTAAGTCCCGTTTCCTTTGGAGAGTCTCCATGTGCCAAGGAAGAGCCGGAGGTGGCCCCTTCCTTCAGGCCTGTGCACAGGCTTGGCTAGCAGGACCCCACGGCCCCCGCTCTGGTCACAAGTCTCAATTCTCAAGTCTCTCTGAATTTCCCCAGAGATGCTCCTGAGCTCTGGTTTCACACAGAAAAGGCTTCCATCATTGTGGCTACAAGATCCAAGTGCTCCTCCCTTCACAAGTTTGAAAACTTGACTTCTGAAATTCTTTCTAGATGGCTGCATTACCTCATTAAAAGCTTTTCTTTAAGTTGGACCTTAAAAAAGACTAGTATATAGTGCTAAGGCCCCGGCTTGCTGAAATCTCATGGATATTAACAGAGTGTTTGGGATGGAGCCGCTGCTGGGGCTGCACGGAGCCCGTGGCCAGTGGGAAGATGCCAAACATGGAGCCTGAGCCACCCTGTTACCCCAAAAGCGGAGCGAGGGCAGGAGAAGAAAGCTCCAAATCCAGCTAAACCCGCCCAAACGCAAGGCTAAATCCCAAAGCAGCAAAGGCAGCGGCCGCGCAGCTCCCACCTGGAAAAACCACCAGAGGCTCCCAAGTTTTAAGAGCTTTTCTGCCTGTTTAAAAAAAGAAACTCTCAGCCCTGAAAAGCCCTTCGCAAATTTAGCAAAACATGTCAACAATTCCTGTGTTATAACATGTGTTCTCCTCACTAAAGGGAGGTTCATTTTTAGAAGCCTCCTGTTGCAAAGCCGGGGGTGGCCCTTTTGTTATCCTTTCGCGTGCTAAGTACTCGCGAGCATCCTGGAAACTGCAAAAAAGGCCATTTTTAGATTTAAATGTGCAAAGAATAGCAAGAGCCTGTACCACTATCTCAGCTAGATAATTCTCCCCAAACCATATGCTAAGATTGTTTTAACAAAGATGCTGCAGCAACAAAGGGAAGTTTTACACTCAAGCATCGGTTAGTTGGGAAAGATTAGAAATGCGATTATTATATAAAGGATTTAAAAGGACAGGATTTCTCCTTACCATGAGAGCAGTGAACTCATGGCTTTTTTTAAATTGAATTACTCATTCAAACTTGTGAGAATCAGAGGTATAGAGCTTGCCATATTCTGCCTCTTCAAGAACAAGGAGGAGATCACATGAGCAAGGGCTGAAGCATCAAATCCAAGTTTGGAAATATATTTTGTTGGCTTTGCACTTAGATGCTACTCCTGTAAAGACCTGCTTTGAGCACCCAAGTCATCCTTCCCAACTCAAGGTCAAAGACCTACTGGCTGGTTACCACAGCACAGCCACAACTGCGGGGAGATGGACCACACATCTAAAAAAAAATGGGAAAAAATGAAAATAACATGTATGTTTGCAAGCAGGATGGCTCCAGGCTTGGCCAGGAGGCCTCTTGAGATCCTGCCCTCTCAGAAGACAGGGCAAAATATAAAATAGTTGAAACAGCCAGGTTAACATACAGGGTAGATTTTAAACTTCAACACAACTCAGGTAAGATGTACCTGTACGCATGAGCAGAGCCCCAAAGGATGGCAAAGTTTACCAGGGATCCTGTATGCACCAAGGATTCATACAAAATATCTTAGCGCACATTAAAGTGTTACTAAGATTTTGGTTTTCCAAGTGGAGGCTCCGATCTTGAGGAAAAAGTCCTGGGTTTACATCAGAATGACTGCCGATTATCCAACATGGGGAAGGTGGAGAGATCTATCAGCACAGAGAGCTCGATGCCAGACAGGTCCCAACCAGGAGAGCTCACCCCTAAACTAGGGGATTTTCAGGTCTTGGAGGCAGAGAGTGTTAGGGAACCCACAGGAGTTGTTGCTAAATTGCTTCTAATGGAATATTTTCCCTTCTCTTTTCCACCTTGCAAAAGTCAAAGTCTGGTGGATACTAT
This sequence comes from Crypturellus undulatus, assembly GCA_013389825.1. Classification (NCBI taxonomy): domain Eukaryota; kingdom Metazoa; phylum Chordata; class Aves; order Tinamiformes; family Tinamidae; genus Crypturellus; species Crypturellus undulatus. The sequence continues at coordinate 644,101 of VWPW01017370.1, read as the reverse complement.
TGACCAGTCAAAAAAAAAAAAAAAAAGAAAAAAAGAAAAAGGGGAGGAAACCAGGGAATTAATACAAACTTTCTCCAGGGTTAATATTCCACCAGCTGTAGTATTCCAGTGAAATAATACTACCTGGAGGATTAAAATATAAATAGGCTGAAAGGACTATGTAATTTCTCCAATGAATTCCCCAGAAAGGGGGGGGACTGAGGAATGCATGAGCACATCCCCACAGAGCAAGGAATGGACTTTGGGGCCGAACAGCTGCACACACTATAAAGCATTCCCCCCTTATCTGCAGGATCAACGCTTGCTCGAATTTGTTAAATATAAAGATAGGAAAGGGCTAACAACGTGCTTGACATTTACCATCCAACACCAAAAAAAAAATACATCTAGTAAAACAAATCAAATTAAGCCAAGATGTATTTTTAGGGGCAGAAAGCGCTTGAAGCAAAACACAAGGTAGGCACTTAAATATCCGGAATAAGTCACATTGCACGTAGCCAAAGTATTTCCAAGTGGTTTCTAAAGAGCATTCTGGTCATGAGCAGGCAGTCTGCAAGCAAATGGTGCAGATTAAGCACTAAGCAACATTTCAAAAACAGCTGTAAACACTAATGCCATGTGAAGCTGCTAAGTTAGACAGACAACTGACCTGGCTATCAAGGTTACCCTCGGGGAGGCCAATGCACAACCGTCCCCTTCCAGCTGCCCCAAGTCGCAGTCGTGGCTCCTCGGGCAGCTCGGGGAGTTACTGATTAAGTGAAGCTAATAGAATCGAGCAGCTTGTGCTCAAGTTGTGGTTCACCGCTCGAAAAGACGGGGTTGCAGGATCAGATACGCTCAGCTTCAGAGCCGCGCCGTTATCTGGTTTCAACATGCGGCTCCTTCAGCAGCAGGTTGTAGTGACACACGGTAAATCCCAAAGCCCACCGAACGCATCACAGCTCTGAAATAGTCATCTTGGGCAAGAGGGCAAACGCAGAGCAGGAAAAGCAGTTGGTGATATGAGGGAAGGAAAGAAAAAACCCCATACGACACACTTCCTTGACAGGATTTATTTTTAAATGATGGTTGCTCAAGACTGCTCGGGGAATTGGTATGTCAGGAGTAGCTCCAATGCAGGGGGATGAACAGTGACTCAGCAGGTAAAAGCTGTCAAAAATACGTCCAAAATTGGAAGGATAAAAATCAGAAGGGGGAAAACAACCAAAAAACTATAAATACCTCAAACGGGGTTGCTTTAGATGCTGGCTGGATGTCTGTCACTGCAGGAGATGCGCCGAGAGCGAGCAGGGAATCCCATCCCGCTGCCGGCGCTTCTGAGCACGCGTTGAGGGTCCCTCTGCACAGGGATCTCCAGGTGACGACACTGCAGCCGTCCCTGCTCCCTACCTTGGGAATACAGGAGCGATGGGCAGAAACCACGAGCAGCAACGAGAGCTTTGAGTCTGATTTGGGGCAGGGGAACGGCCGCTCGCAGCAGGTGCCACCGCAGAACCCGCTCCAAAACCTTCCTGCACATGAACACGGGTCGCAAGAGGGACCTTTCAAGCCCCTTTTCTTTCAAATGCATATTCATAAAAATATATATTTTTTTCTCTTCTCTGCAATGACATTTTTATAAAAGCCCAAAAGCCCAGCCAACATGAAAGGCTGGATAAATCCTCCTCCTTCCCCCAAAAGAAATTACAAAAATGCCTTTGAATTTGTTTTGGCAAGAAGCAGTGTTTTTTTATGAAAGAGCTTCATTGAAAAGTCACGATTTGGAACATATTCAGCTTTTCTACCTTTTTCTTTTTTTAAAAAAAAGTTTTAATTACCACCTTAACAGTATTTTGACATAGTTTACGGTTTGCTAAGACTGCTTTGTGCGTTACAAATACCAAACACACCTTTTGGAAGCGCCTTGTTATTCTATTACCGCTAACTGTTGCGTTTGCGCTGCCGAGTCTTGTTTCGGCAATTTAAAAGTAATAAATTAATTCCATTTGGAGAAAGGCTGCCATTTACAAAAGAGCAATTAAGAACAGATTTAATTTTAGATATTGCAGCGTTCTTTGGTTTATTGGGTTACTCAGCGCACGGACACGGGCGCTGCTCCGAAGCGCATCCAGCCCGGGCGCTGGTGACAACGGGGACCAAGTGCTGACACGAGGCCTCCGTCTCTCCTGGGAGCTGCAGCGTGCGGTGGTTATTGCACAAAAGGGCACGGGCAGTGGGTGCCCGCGGGCATCTCCATCCCAGCAAACCCGCTGCTAGCGCCGGTGACGTGGGAAGAGGCTCCCAAGTCCCTTGGCACGGAGAGGGGGGATGGCAGCGCCTGTGAGTTAGGGCATGCGGGCGTTTTCAGCGAGTGGAGGTGAAACCAGGCTCAAGCTTTATCCATCTGGGTTTATCCGAGCCTCGCAGCAGGTAGGGGAGGGATGGGAAGCGCTTCCCGCTCGGCTGTGGCTCCGGAGGCGGCAAGGGTGATGCCCAGGCCGCGGGCCAGCTGGCACGGAGAGGGACGAGGCCGCCGGCTGCAGGAGGCACCGGAGCCTCCCCGGCACCTCTGCCCGAGCAGTCACAAGGGGAAGGTCCACAGTAAACACCGGCCTTGACGTTTTCCCTGCATGGCCAACGCTCCGGCCGCGGTTACTGGCAATGTGCGCTCAGAGCCACAGCGACCGGGGAGCAAAACATTACAGAACCGCTCTCTCGGGGCAAAGAAAGGCACCATAAATGAGCGAGAAGGCACAGAGCTCCCTCGGCCTGTCCCTTCCCAAGGCTCCTGCTTTCCATCCTTGTGCCACAGCCACGAGGGACCAGGATGCACGGGAAGGAGCGTGGAATGTGGCAGCAGTGCAGGCTCCGAAGGCAGAATCAGCTTGGAAATGCTCCACAAACAGCAGCACTCGGGTACCCCGGGTGTCACCTCCAGCACCAAGGGGTGCAAGGCAGAGCCGGGCGCCACGAGAGCAGCCTCGCGCAGACACGTCTCTGCCATCCACAGCTACGGGGCTCTCTGCAGAAAGGAGCAAGGAAACCCTGGAGGATTACCTAGGAGGCTAGAACACGTGCTGGCACACAACAAAATGCAAGTAAAAGCGACCAGGTTTCTGGATATTAGGACTAGAAGCTTCATATTCACTGCAGCAAGTCTGATTCTGGCAAATAGCAAAGCGGTCAGGGCTCGGAAACACAGCTCCTACAGCAAGGGCACAGTGCCCCTGGCTGAAGCCCTTGATCCCAGGACAAGAGTGTCCCCATGACCCTGGGACACTCTCAGAGAGGAGCCTGGACAGAGCAAAGAGCCCAAACGTTACCCTTCTCCAGCAAAGCTCAACTCCAGGAGAAGTTCCTGCTCCCAACGGGGTCCAGCTACCACAGACTGGACCCTGGATCCCCCTTTCAGGGAGGTACAGGGCAAGACAGAGCCGCACAGAGCACACCTGGTGTCACCAGAAATAAATCACTGCTCTTTAGGGGATTCTAGGGACCAGGACGCTGCCACCTGGCCTTGCCCTTTGTTCTACTGTCGGTGTCCAGGTGGCAACGAGGTTTCATCTATTCATTGAAGCCAGGTCACAGTCCTTGCAGCCACTGTCACCTTTGCCACGTTTCAACCTGTGACCACGAAGGATCTCATCAAGCTTCTCCAGGGGTTGCAGAGCTCCCCACAGGGCACCATTCCCCTCTCCAGAAGTCTTGGGTGAAGAACACACACAAAAGCAAGTAAAACTTCCCATGCCAAAGAAAAAAAATCCCACGTAGATGTTTTTATTTACAAATATTCCAGCAGTCCCCTTTCCTCCTGCATTCTCCTCAAAGACACGAGCAGTGTTGCACTAATTCCGAGGCTTCGCAGAAGCAGGCTACCCTCTGCTTTTGCATTGGAATTAGTTACACTTAGTCCGACCGTGTAGTATTCTAAAGCACCGCAACATCAAAAGAAAATTAGAGCGCCTTGTTAAATCCTTTAAAAGGTAAAGCAACCCTATTACTTCCAGCTTCACATGCAAAAATTAAGCTCTTAACAAATCTAACTACTGCTTTAATGTGGTGAGATTAAGTCTTATATTCAAATTCAATGATTGCTAATTTACTTGGACAATCATGCTAGCTTTAACGAGCTCTCCTCGTGGAACCTGCAATAAAGGATCAGATTTGCTTACGCTGCCCACCCCTGCGCACCTCGAAAGGGAACCCAAAAACACTGGTGCTTCTTAACAGCCAGAGGGTTTTAAACTCTCCTGGTCAAAGACATTTTTAATCTCTTTGCATATAATAAAGCTAATTAGGGCAACGGTATGGGTAAAGCAAACCCAAATTCACACAGTAGGTTAAAAACTACCTCCATTAGGTTCTGCAGAGCTGGTGATGAACAGAACGGGCACCTGGGTTGTGCCCTGGGGACCCTGGCAAAGGAAGGAGCTGATGCAGGATGCGGGAGGCTACACAAACTTCTCTGTCCCCAGTTATCGCTCATGGGCACTCATGTGCCCTCCTGGTGTCACAAAAGTTGGTCCATGACAAGTTCAGTTCCTTCATCTCCAACTGGAAACCCCTCTGCCCAGATATACAGCAGTTTGGCGAGGTCACACATTCACACAGGTTCTCTGCTATCCACCGTCAGGGGATTTTAGTCCCTTTCCCATCCATCCTCTTCCTCTCCTTATGCGAGGCAGCCTTGCTCCCAGCAAAAGGGTTCCTTCTCCCTGTGCAAGCGGGAGCTGTATCCCGAGGAGGCTGGAGACTGGGAACATTTGCAGGTGGTACAGGGGGACCTCTCAAATCTGAGGCCACTCAAGAGGAGACGTGGCTGCAGTTTATGGAGGAGGCAGCATGAGATGGGACTGCTGTGTGTGCTGGCCAGCAACTAGGGGATGCTGGAAGCCACCCTGAAATGCTGACTCGGTTCCAGAAAAAAAAAAAAAAAAAAAAAGGTTTTTTTTGCTATTAATTTATTTATTTTAATTGCACCAGAGAAGATACCTTGAGCCAAGTTCTGCTGAAACACTCCCTGGAGATCTGAATGGTGAAACGGGAGGGATCCACCTTACAGGGATGAAAACAGCTCTTGGTAGAACGTGTTGGAGAGAGAGGGGAGCCTCCGGATGCAGGCGATGGAAAACAACAACCAGGGGACATCGGGTGGCACCGAGAGCCCTCGGTGGTGACTGTGGGATGACACCAACTGTGGAATAATCCCACCAAAATTCGCCTAGGTTGCCCCAGCGAGGAGTAGCTCTTAGGGAAGCGGGAGCTAGGCCTGACGTCTTGCCAGCTCTGCACTCCGGAGCGGGTATCCTGGGGCAGGCTCCGTGTCCCTGATGTGACAGGACCCCTGGCCTGGGCAAACCAATAAGAAATGGAACTATTTCTATTTTAAAAACAGAAAACAACTGAACATCAATGTTAACCTCCAGTCTGGCTTTCAGAGGGATTTAAAGAACTCCGACTCTCCATTCTTTAATCCTACACCCTATTGCCCGTTACCAAGAAGTATCAACTTCTAACAATGCACGAGCATCTGCCCACATTTTTGCCACTATTTTAGCCCCAGCAAAGAGCACCCTCCCCTTTCTGTAGGGTCGATCTAAAGAGCAGTTGCCAAAAGGCTGAGAACACAGCCGAACAATAGCTCCTCTGATGAAATTCCTGCCCTCCATAGAGAAACCAGTATCCTCCAGCTGCTGCAGCTTGTCCGGCGAGATGTCCGAGCTGTACCCGCTCCCACAGAAAAAAGAGATGACAAACTGCAAGATTTGAGTGCAACCTGCCGAAAAATTAACGCAGAGTCTTGCACTTCAGACACACCATGAACGTTTTATCAGTGCGACATTTGCTTTCCATGGAATACAAGCCGGGAACATCAATGGAGACACAACGCAGGCCACCTGCTTGCAGCACAGAGCCTCACTGCACTTGTCAGTGCAGAGACCACTTTTAGCAGCCCCAGTACTTTAAATACTCCCTCTCTGTGGCATCTCTGATCAGCCACTTGTAAAAGCTGGGGAGCTGAGCTGGACAGCTGAATTACAGCAGCAATAACCCATATATGCCCCAATACTGGGCACACTTATCTACAAAGCCTCTGACTGGCCAAGCTTGGGCATGATCTACAAGAAGCATCCAGCCCACTGCTTCACACCAATACAAGGGGGAAGCTGCCTGGATGGGCAGCCCAAGGAAACAGCTTTATATAAAACCAAGAGCTAAAGAGTCCTCAAAGCAGTCCAAATTCTCCAACTGATCAACTTTACATAGCTAATTTCCTGACAAGACACACTAAGTTGCACTGCCTCTTCTACTGGGAAGCTTATTGTAGACCTAAATCTTAGCATATATTTAATATACATAAAATCTAAGTGTGAGCAGGTCTAGCCCCACTCCTTTGCACTTTCCTGGCTGTTGCTTCTTGACTTTTCTCTTGCCTGCTTGCAAGCAGGGACACGTGCTTTCCATGACACCCAGGAACCAGGCTGATGGATAACACTGGTGCATGGGGAATGCGGGAGGGCTAAGACAGCAGGCAAGGAGAGGAGAGAAAAAAAAAAAAAAAAAAGAAAGAAAAAGAATAAATAAATAGATGGCTCACAGTTGGCTTGAGCTGTAATAACCCCAGTGGCTACACAGGCAACAACTAGGTTTGCTGGTGCAGCATGAATTCTGCTTTAAATTGACAGCATCCCCAGGAGGGGCATGTGCAAACACATGGGCACGGCTGTCTCATTAGGCACTAAATTTGTTACAGCAACCCAAAACAGGAATTGGCACCCAAATCTGGCTGCTCCCCAGAACCTTGTCCCCTCCTACCCCGTATCCCGCTCTGCAATCGGAACGTGGAGCCGCGCAGGATGGAGCAGACACACACAGGTCGCTCACAGAAACAGCCCTGTGCCACCAGGCCTGGTGCTGGGTAAATTGTTATGGTTACGAAGGGCTTTCTTTTTTTAATTATTATTCTAAAGAGAATTCTTATCAGTTTAACATAATACTGCGAGTCAATAACAATCCTTATCTTAAAAGGTCACTCAGGTAGTTATAACTCAACATTTCATATTTCGTCTATGTTCACTTTATCTAGCGGGAAACAGCCTGAGGGCTTTTTTTAATAATACACTTCTCTGGAACGCCAGGTTTAAAAAAAGTATTTTTTAAAAATGTCCAGAACCAGGTGATTCGAGCACACAAGCAAAAACTTCTGCAACAAACCTCCCGAAACAAGGGGAATATCCCAACAGAAAAGCAAAGAAATGGGGAAATTTGCAAGCACACCATTTTTGCAACAGCTGCAGGGTACCTTTTGCTTGCAAAAGCCAAATTAGCAAGTTTTCTCCCCAACAAATGGTGGAGGGGGGTTCCCTAGAGTTGAGGCAATGGCATTCAGTGTTTTTCTTTGAAAATGTAGACATGAGAAGAAAAGGCAGAGAAAGTTTTTTCCTCCTGCCAGGAGAGGTGAGCTAGGAAGATTTTCAAGCTAAATGAGGCCAAACCATGTTTTCAACTACCCACTCAATTACCTCTTAGAGCAACAATAAAACATTTCCAAAGATAATACAGACCTGCATCCTGTCAGACAACAACCCAAGGTGCAGGAAAACAGGTCATAATGAATGCAGGCTTACAATTCATCCAAAATAGGTGTTAAAAGCAAAAGTGGAACCATTAATTTGCAAAGAGCAAGAACAGAAGAATTTTAAAGCAGCTGGGGAGCAAAGTCACCAAGGACTGTGGATGACACTTGTAATATTAACATTTTGTCAAGTAAAACTACATCTTCAGGCACGACAGCTCGAGGCACTGGGTCACGTCCAAGACCTGCAAGTGTCAAAGGACGTTTCCATTGACCAGGATGAGTCTGCCCGGGCACATAGTCAGCTACCGAGCCACATAGGAGGGGAAAAGTAAGTCTTTTCCTACCCAGGGGACTATTTCTATGCAATTCCAGAAGGTTTTCATGCTCCAGCACTGCATACGGTGAGCAAACGGTGGCAGAAAGTGTTCAGCCTGCACTGAGGCCAATAGTGCTGCAAGCTCCGGGCCTGAACTAACAGCAGCAAAACACATAGTTACTGCCCCGAACCTGACTCTGGTCACCTAGACCTACAGATTAAGCCTATATGAAACGGGCTAGGTCTTCACTTAGACTAGGCAGGAGTCACACGTCTCAGGTTTTGCATGAATTGCTTCGCCACTGTCCTGCAGCTATAGCTCTGCAAGCGCAGGACCTCGCAGGAACACTCGAATTCAGACACCTCTGCCAAAAATCTTGGATGCATCCATACCACGAAGTGCAGTTGCCGCTTGCAAATAAACAAAATTACAAGCTGTGAAGCAGGCATCTGATGTGCGAATCTGTGCTGATAGAGCCTGCGCTTGCATCTGCTCTCTCCCCAGACACAGATGCATTTGCCTCCTGTACGGAGAGGCTCTGAGCAGCCCATGCACCTGCCTCAAACAGGTACCTGGGAACCAGATTTTGGCCTCTGGAGGAATCACCGTTGCCAGGCTCACACTTGGTGCTGACCCCTGCGAATCTCTGGGTCTCCTTTGGGCCAGAACACTGCAAAAATAAATGCAGAATCTTTAAGAGAGCAGGTGCAAGACTGCAGAGCTTTGCAGCCCCTGCATCAGGGCTTGCATCATCTTTCAGAGGCTTTAGCAGTTTGGGGGAAACCAAGAGTTAATGAAGATAACACTCTTGTTTGCTCACTGGAAATAGAAAGAGAAAGGACAAGGGGCAGGTACACGGAGGCACATCTGCACACACACGTGAGTCACACGAGCATTCACCCCGCGAGCAGTCCCGGGGCCAAGTCCTGCTGCACGCAGTTGCGGAAAGGGGAGCTGTAAAGCCCCAAGACTGGGGTTTGGCCATGGGCTTCACACTTGAAATCACACAAAAAAAGGGGCACAGGAGAAGACAGGATGCCCAAGCCCTCAGCAACGTCACAGGAGCACCCAGGGGCTGAAACCCAGCCAGGTGGGAGCCCCAAAATGCAAGACTGGCAACCAGTGCAGTGCAACAGCTTTTCTGCCCTCTGATCAATCCAATCCCGAGTTTTTCAACCCCTCCACAGAAACAGAGGAAAAACCAGGAGATTTGGTCCCTAGTTTCAATGCACCAGCGGTGCAAGCAGTGCCCTTTCTCCAAGCAGAAGTCTGCAGTAACATTAGCCGCAGCAAGCATGGAGCTCAAAAGCTAAAGTCCTGACTAATACATCTTAAAATAAAGCAAGTGTTCACACTAATTACTATTTCAGTTACTCATACTGATTGCAAACATAACTCCCAGCTTGGGGAAAAAATAGCTTTCATGGGCCACAAATTAAATAAATAATAATCATTTTGGGTTTTTTCTTGATGGAAGATTAGAAGAGGAAGCAAGGCCAGGCGTGAGAAATAGCCGGAACATGGGAACGTTTGCCATGATTCCTCTGGCATGCAGAATCCTACACCAACTGCTCCAGGGAATAGCACACGAACTCTTGCAGGAGAAAACCGCAGTCTGCCCAGGGAAAGGCTATTCCTGACCCTCCGATAGCAGGGCATTAGAGATATTCTGGAACAGAAAAGGTCTGGTTCTCCTTGCACTAATGCTGGTTTCCTTTGCTTCCTACCTGCAGAGGTTGAGGTTTCAAAACTCAATCCTCCAGAGAGAATACAGGTGAATTATTTGGGTAATCTGGCCCTGAACGCACTACACATCCAGCTGCAGTATCAACCCTTTGAAAAACAACCGGCACAAGGGTACAAAATGTAAGTGACTGAATGGACACAGAGGTTCATCCAGATGCCAATGGCCAATGTGCCCAACGCGGTGCCCAGACCGGAGCGCACAGACCATCAGCCACCGGCAACAGCCAAGGCTGCGCGAGCCCCATTCATCCATTTAATCTCATCTGAAGATAAGTATTTGCAAATTAGATTATTTTAACTTATGGCTGTACGGTCTGCTCTTATTTAGCTACCGATCTGAAGCTGTTCCTGACCTCTCCCTTCAATCTGTATCTCAAAAAATGCAAGACTGCCATAAAGCATCAGCAAATACCCTCTACAGTCCCTCTTCTTCATGTACGAGTTCTCTTGCCATTCTTTACCCACTTTTAGAGTGAAAGAATTTGATCCTGACCACATCTCCAAGCACAAAAGCAAAATATCTACCCAGATAGATCTAGGTAGAGTGTTGTATGCAGATGGGAATTGCGTGAAAACAAGGAATCTAGACAGAAAACCCCGGCTCTGTGCTGCCAGGATGCCCAAGACGCCGCTCTGCATCTTCTACAAGCGCTTAAGCAGCGGAGTTTTTCAGGACCGATCAATATTGCCCTCATCCTGCTCCCTCTGAAGTCAATCGAGGGATTAACCCTGACATCAGGCCCCCTCGCGAGGTCCAAGTTACCTGATAAACACGATAAAATTGCAGGCTGGGAGCGTGGAAAACCTCCTTGGGAGATCTCCCTCCGCCATCAATCCCTAGAGCAGGTCCTGTTACAGCAGCGATGCCGGAGGCAGCGCCGCGACCCTGGCAGAAATTTCCCCCCTCTTTGTGCAAAGGGACTTCAGATCTCGAGGTGCAAGGGCAGTGAAGATGGACACATCTGCACCAACAAGCCATTTTCATGGCTGATTTTCCTCTCCTCCCATTTTAAAAACGGGTCCCACCTCAGGAAAACTGCCCTATAAAGTCCGTGACATCTGTGGCACAGAGGTCTCAACCCCATCTGTTCTGCCCAGCAGCTCCCCGCAGAGGAGACTTTCCTGTTCATACTTTGGGTTCTTCAGGAATGTACCCAAGGAGCTTCTCCCTCAGTCTTTGACTACACACTGAGAACTGCAATGAGATGCATCTTTAAGCAAGTAAGAAGCAAACAGAAAAATATAGGTGAAACAAGTGCAGAAGGGCCTCCTCTAGGTCTTATCAACTCAAGCACAGACAAAAGCAAAGGGAGAGCAAAGAGGAACCTTCCCTTGACACCTTGCTGCACACTTGTCGTCAAACACGACTGGTATAAACCCTGCAACAGCTGCAGGAAGCACTGCTGGGTGATACTCTGAAAAAATACCATTTTATTTTTAGCTTGAAATCTGCAATTTGAGTCTCATTCTCAAAGCTCCAGAAACCAGAGTAACACTGATTTTTACCTCTTCCCTCCACTTCCCTCTTTTTATTCTCTTAGAGGATATAGGAAAGAAAAAAAATAAAGATAGCCTTTAGCCTTCAAGTGTGCAGGCAGCAGCACACGAATTAAAATAAGCCTGTGTTCCTGAGGCTTGACAAATCTCCTGGTTTAAGAGTTGCAGTTCATGATTTTTAATGACCAGAGCTGGCAGTTCTGCTCACATTCCCCTTCAGGCAGAGTCAAGCGTGCAGAGGTAGCACCAACTCACACAATGTTTAGGCTTTCATTTAAGGCTTCCCATCACCTCCCATCAGGAGCGGGATTCCCTCCTCGGCCAGGCCCTGCTGCAGCAGCTCTTCCTCCTCCAGGGCCTCCTCATGCCATGGGACACGCAGCGATGCCCTCACACCATGGTTCTCATAGGGTTAAGATACCAAAAATAGAGTTCAGCATCACAACTCCAAGGTGAGCCAAGAAAAAAAAAATATATATATATACATATATATATATATATATATATATATATAAAATCCACTCAGAACTGCCTTCAAACCAAGCACTTTGATGGTTTTCACCGATTGAGACAGCTGGGTGAGAACAGCAATAGCAGAGAGGCTGCAACTTGCTCTGTTGAGCAGTCAAAGCAGTAGCACCGGGTGTAGGGCTGGAGCTGCAGCGACCTACGGAGGCAAAGGGCAACCTGCCAGGAGATGTAATGCCTTTTATTAGACCGGTTGGAGAGAATAAATACACAGTACAAGCCCTTCTTTGAGCTTGTGCACCTTAATCCGTGCCCATTTTTTCCAGCTGGGCCACATGGTCTAATGGAAGACACTCCCGCTCCCTGCAACTCTTCCTCCCCACATAATGGGAGATCTAGGCTCTTGTTTGACGTGCAGCAACAATTCAGGGTCTTCTTAAATGAAATAAAGATTTTTGCCCTTAGTAGTTAAGATACCGCGCACAAGGCAGAAGCTTCTTGTTCTTTAGACCAAGAACTCAGAGCCATGACACTGCTACAGTCAACCAAGATGGAAGTTTGGGTGTCTGGAGGACTCACAGGAGCCTCCAGGCACCTCCAGCATTCTCTGGAGAAGGCAGGAGCACAGAGCCTAGGTCAGAAAAGCACCAAACGTGGGACTACTCTGAAAAACCCACCAGACCTCCGGCCACGAGAGGAGATGTCCAAGCAGGCAGGAACACACGCTACAGGCTCAATGCCAAAAGCACACAGGTTGTGTTTCATGGCTACAACGGCTCCCACGTCCTAATCCAGGTTTCATCCTGCAAAATCCAGGAAGACTAAAGTTCCTGTGATGCAAATCTTGCACAAAAACCGCACTTTGCACAGCCTCTCCTCCCTGAGCTCTGAGACACGTCCAGCTACTAAGAGAACCCGTGGAAGCAGCCACCCTTAGATCCCTCGTTGTCACTGAATAAACCCTGCTCTGCAGAGGAAGAAGGAGCCCCGGTCCTGTTCGTACCACAGGGGGTGAATTCCACGTCCGTCTGACCTTTATTTGCGACTTGCAGGACGTTACAGAGTCCTGACGGCTCCAAGCAGCTGGGACTCAAGCTGCCCATGAAGCCACAACGCGAGGCCAAGTTGGAAGGAAGGAAGGAAGTTATAACAGACTTTTTAAATACTGCTATATAATACCTGAACCATTATTTGCGTGTGCTGATAATATGGTTTCCATATTATTATTATTATTATTATTATTCATACACAGCAGGTCAAGTCATTTAAACTGAGTTAGTGGTAACCGAGATTGTTCACCCGTTAAGCCAAGGAGGTGCACGGATTAAATCTCCACGAGGCTCCTAATTGCAACGGTGCAGTATAACCACAGGTCACACAACCCTATGGATTTCTTTGTGCCTCTGTCTTACTTCTACTTTTGCGACCAAGCGACAAGTGATTTCAGGTGCTTTCACCACCATGCACGCGGTCTCCGTGATGCCTGCATGCCTCTTGGCTCCAGCATCTCCAGCACACTCGGAGATGCCAGCGGAGTGTCCTGCCCAGGAAAGCCCTGCAACGTCTGTCCCGTCCCAGGACGGCAGTGCAGTCACATTCCTCCTTGCTTGCACAGGTTATTCAGGGAGCCACAAAGCAAGAGGCTTCTCTGGCCTTCCTGAGAGCCACAACGTGGCCGTGCTCAGCAGTCACACCTCAGGTTTGCCAACCTAATGAGAGTAGTTTGGCTCTCGTTATTAGAAATGCCCATAGAATTGAAGATGGAGCTTTTCTAAAATGCGTATATTTGCTTTATTGTTTAAATTAATTCACTAAAAATAATCATTTTGCTTCCTTGACTTTTGTCATGTCATTTCAAACACAGTAGGTTTTTCATTTGGGACCTCTGGAGCAAAAAACACCTGGGTACCTTGGTTTAACAGGAATTTTCCTGTGCATCTCAAGCCTCATGAAACCAGCCCCATGTGAGCAGGACTCTTGCACTCTGCTGCCTCCTTGGGCTCTCTCCTGATCTCTGTCCTTGCCAACAATATTCCCAAGGAAGGGGCCCATCCAGTGCAAGCCAATGGAGCAAGACTGTGCTCTCCTACTAGCTATGAAATTAGTAGCAACTTTCAAGTTTCCTTCCTCCTCTCCTCCAGAAAGGTTGGAGCACAGGACAGGTTCTACACATACCAAATAATTCACTTTTCCCAAGAACCCGCCTTTCCAGACGCTTCAGACGCTCCATCCACTCAAGTCCCAGTGACAACCCCTCATCAGGCTCAGCATTTCTCCGATGCTTCACTTCGGATCGCTGCATGGAGGGTTACAGTCAGCCCCTCCACATCCTGCACCCCGCTGTCCCTCACATAACACCCGTGACTATGTCCCAATGGTCAAAGGGGACAACAGGAGGGCACCTACAAGCAGGCAGCTGTGCCCTCCAAGCTGGAAAACACTAGGAAAGGCTCCAGTAACTTATTGGGACATCACTCGGACCTCATAGAGAGACCCGGCTGAAGGCACCCAAGTACAACCACCTCAGCCTCCAGGCTGGGAAGAAAATAAGCCCAAATTAGTTATGCAAATTGTGGGATTCAAATAGTAAGAGTAATGTGAGGTTAAACGATGATGATGTTGCTTTTGAAGAGAACTTGGTGTGATTCCATTTCCAGTCGAGCGACGAACGCCAGACTACGAAGCACCCAGTGAACATGAGCTATTTAAAAACACAGGTGGTTTTACGAAGAAGGCAGTGTTAATGCTAGCAACTAAAAGCTATTTCCTAGCTGTCCTTGCTTGCAAAGCACAGCCACCATTCCCTGCACGGCAATGCCAGGATTACCTACTTGGCAAGCACGCGTCCCACTCCTTGGACACACAGCAGCGCTCGTCTCACGCACACTGCACAAAAAGCCATAAAGAGAGGTGTCTGCTGCTAAAAAAAACCCTTAACAAAGGTCTCGGGTTTTCCTGTCGGCGTTACAAGTGCCCTAAAGGAACAGCTCATTTTTGGAACAAGTACCAGAGAAAGCACAGCCGGCTTAACAGATGTACCAAGCAGCAAGTGAGAGGCTAAACGCCAAGCTTTACTCACGGGAGAAATCCTCGCAGCAGGCAGGGCCGACGAGATGAGGTGGACACGGAGGAGGCACTCGCGTTGCAGGGCAGCCCGCGCCAACAGATGCGGCTTCAGCCCCGGCGAGGCTCCCACGCAGGGCTGTCTTCCTCAATCAGGACGGACACGCCGCCTCTCTGCAGGTAAATCGCTTGCTGCCCGGGTTGTCTGCTAATTAGCGACACGAAAACACGCTCCGAGCTACAGGTTTTGGTGCCAACAGGAATCGTCGGCCTCGCGCAGGGGAGCTGCGAGGAAAGGCAGTGCCGGGACAGGCCGGGGAGGCCGTGCGTTTCTGCTGGAGAAGATCAGCGAGAGGCGAGCGCTGCCTCGCCGAGGTCTCCGTCAGCCCTCCCCACCCAAACGGATGAGGTTTCAGCTGTTTATAAAAAACGCACTATTGCCCCGAAACACCCGCTGCAACATTCTTCCCTCTCATTCCTGCGAGCTATATAAGGACATGGCCAATTCCAGCGCTTTTCCCCCACGGCGCCCGCGGCTCCCTCCGCGCTGGGCCGGTCTCCTCGAGGCCTGCTTAAATATATCCGAGGCCTAGCAGCAGCGCGCTGGGCGCTGTCATCAAATGGCAGCGCAGACAGCTGCCAAATCCTGCAGGCTCAGTGTTCTAATATGGAACAGCTGGAGAAGGACCCTGCATTCTTCGCTCGCCGTAAACACTGGGGGCTCTGTTCAGGCTCCGGCGGCGAGGCCGGCAGGATTCCGGCCGGATTCCACCTCGCGCGGGGCGCTCGCACCGCACGGGCCCGAAATTCGCAGCCCGAGACGCCAAACAAGAGCGATGGGTTTTAAACGAGGGATGCTGCGTAGCTGGGGGCTTTGGTTGCACCTCGCTGCTTCCCCAAGGGCAGGTTTGGCCTCCCCTCCTAATGCAACAGTCCCTATTTCAGGAAATCCATCTAAAACAACAACTCACACCTCCGCCTATATGAGCAAATATCTGAACATACACTCACATATAGACATAAGCACTCAGATGTCTGTACGTGCATGCAAGCATCAGCCCAAATACCTCAACATACAGTGCAATTCTCGCATCACTTATATAATTTTTTACACTGTTCTAACTCCGTTTACTTCTGCGAAGTTGAAGAACTCGTAACGGTTTGTGAGCAAGATCAACACACACGAGGAGAATCGTACACAGACCCAAAAGTAACACAGCGTTTGCATTAAACTACGTGCAGCACCATGAAACAGTCTACTAATATTTTCTCAGAGCTCCGCTGAGACACAAGGGGGTATTCAGAGCTGCAGGAAAAAGGCATCCAAGCAGGATCTGAATGATGAAATAGAAATTGCCACATTAAAAAAAAAAAAAAAAAAAAAAGAAAAAAGAAACAAAAAAAGAGAGAAAAGATAACCTGGCTGGCCAGCCCCTCAGAAAATAACAGTTCATATAAAGTATTGATGGGCTTCCTCTGCATGTTGCAGAAAGCAAAGCAAGCCACGTTGCCCAAAAGAAGCCTAGAAAATCCAGACTCTACGTGACCTGACTAACTTATTTCACAGGAAACTGCATGGAAGGAGGAAAGAGGGGCGGGGGGAGGGAGAGGAGGAAAAAAAGAAAAAAAAAGAAAAAAGAAGCAATCATTCACCCTAGTGTAGTTGCACCACGCAATAGACTGAAGTAGTTTGCTGTGAAAAAAAGAATCAAACCGAAATAAGCCACCGCCAGTTTGAAAAAATAAAACATGAAAAGGGAAGCCGTTAACGCAATCCAGCCGCTGGGAGCCCCGGCTCCCCAACCACCCTCCCTTTACTCCCCCCCCTTTTTTTTTTTTTTTATTTTTTTTTTTATTTTTTTGGCCATCATTAGGGCATCAATCAGAGAACAATGTAGCATTCAAAATGGATCGGCTGCACCAAAAAAAAAAAAAAAAAGAAAGAAATAATAAAAAATAAAACTCAACTCACTGGGGTTGTTGGCCTCCCCTTCGAGGATGTGCAGCTCGGTGCAGTCTGCCAGGGAATGCTCGAGGCAGAGCTGGAGGAAACGCGCCTGGGTCCGGCTCACGCGCTTCAGCAGGGAGAGCAGCGCAACAGTCTGTTCGCACTCGTTCCAGCCCTTGAACCAGCCGGCCAGCACGCCGACCTGGTCGCGAAACATCATGGTGAGGTGGCGGCCGGCAGCAGGGCGCAGGAGGACGAGCCTCCGCGGTGGGGGGAAATAAATAACTAGGAAATCCTTGCCGAGGTTATTTTCTCTCCCCCCGCGTCTTGCCTCCCGGTTTAAAAATAGCAGTAATTAAAAAAAAAAAAAAAAAAAAAAGAATCTCTCCTTTGCAATAAATGCTTTTTGTTGCTGTTTGGTTTTGGATGCAGCTTTCTGCCTAGGCGCGGGTTTGGTTTCTGCGCTCCGTCTTCAGTGCAGGGCTCCGGCGGCTCGGTGTTGAATTCCCTGAAGGCAACGCAAAGTGGCACAGAGCGAGGAGGGCAAAGGGTGGGTAGGAACAAAAATAAAAACACCCCTCCGTGCGTGCTCGAATGCAGGCGTGCACCTAGCTCTACCTATCTCTACGCGGTATAAATCTCAACAAGGCACAGGAGGACGTTCAAGAGCTGCCTCTTCCTCTCGGCTCCCCCGGGGGGGGTTCGCTGGGGTGTTTCGGGGGGACCGCGGGCACCCGGGCCGGCCTTCACACCTGGAAAAAAAGGAGGAAAGAGAGAGAGGGGTTTCGCGCTGTGATTCAGCAGGGCGCCGGGGACGCGCGGAGGGATGCGCCGCGCTGACGAAGCCTTCCTCCCGCAGCGGGGAAGGAGGAGGAAGAGGAGGGAGCTCCGCGCGTGCCGCAGGGAAGGCTCCCGCGCCGCAAGGCCCCGGCGCCTTCCTCCTCCTCCTCCTCCTCCTCCGCGCCGGGAAGAGCCCCCAGGGCGGCCGGGGGGGGGCCCAGAGTCGCCTTCCCGGTACCGGGGGGAGGCGGGAAGCAGAACCCCCCCCTTCCCGCTGCACCCAGGACCCTCTTCCCAGTGGATCCAGGACCCTCTTCCCAGCGTATCCCGGAGCCTGGGGGAGGCGGGAGGCCGAGGACCCCTGCCCGGGGCAACAAGTAGCCCCGTTCCCAGTGCCCCGGGGAGGGGGGGGGGGGGGGGGGGGGGGGTGCAGCCGGTAACCGTCCCCCTACCCCAGTGCCCTGGTGTGTGTGTGTGTGGGGGGGGGACAGGACACCCGCTCCCACCGCAGCCGGGACCCCGTTCCCGTGCTCCCAGCACCGGGGGGGGGGACCGCGGGGCGCCCCCTCCCAATGTACGCAACACCCGAGGGGGGAGGGGAGCGCGGCGCAGCCCCCCTTCACGGCGCCTCAGGAGGGTCCCCCCCCACCCCCGCGCGGGGGCTCCCGGCACCCTTGGGTGCGGAGCCGCCCCCTCTTCCTCCCTCCACGGCCGCGCGGGGAGCCCGGGGCCTCCCGCGGAGCCTCCCGCGGCGGGCGGGCGCGCTCACCTGCCTCATGGCGGCGCCGGGGCCGGGCGCG
>VWPW01017370.1:608464-625604 GCA_013389825.1 Crypturellus undulatus | reverse complement strand
CCTTTGGATGTGCGCTGGGATCACGTTGATAAACGTGGGGTTGAACGCGGCTCGCTGCGACCCCTCCAAACCGCCCGCGTCTCGGGGCAGCCCGGCCGGGAGCCCCGCGCCGCGCTCGGCCCCGCGCGGCTCCCGCGTGTCCCCGGCGCCGCCGCTCGCGCTGGGGGAAGGCGCCACCTAGCGGCCCCGGCTGCCGCTGCCAGGAAATCCCGGCTCCAGGAAATCCACCCCCGGCGGGTCCCACCCCCAGGAAATCCCCGCGCCCGCGGATCCGGCCCCGGTGGATCCCACCTGCAGTGGATGCCACCTCTGGGAATTCCTGCCCCTGGGAAACCCCATCTCCGGCAAATCTCACCTCCAGGGGATCCCACCTCCAACGGGATCCCACCTCCAGGAAATCCCAACTCCAGCAAATCCATCTCCATCGGATCCCACCTCTGGGGACTCCTACCTCCAAGAAACAGCATCTCCGGAGGCTCTTACCTTCAATGCGTCCCATCTCCAGGAAATCCTGTCTCCAGTGGATCCCACCTTTAGGAAATCCCACTTGGCTCATCCCACCTCAATGGTTTCCCCCTCCAACAAATACCATTCCCAGTAGCCTACACCCCCTAGGAATCCCAGCTCCTCCCTGTCCCACTTCCAATAGATCCCACCTCCGAGAGGTCCCACCTCTGGCAGATCCCACTTCCCATAGATCCCATGTCCAAGAATCCAATGGATCCCACTTGCGGCAACGCAGGACCAGAGGATAGTGCCTCCCAGGCGGAGGGAGCTCATCCCAAAGCGCCGTTCCCAGCAGCTCCAGCCCGCCCAGCGCACCCAGGCACGCGGCAGCTCATTAGGTCACATGGATACCCGTAGCCTCCCGATGTCCCTCTCCAAATCCTGCTGCGAAGGATTATCTTGCCCCGAGCGCGAGATGCGAAGTGCTAGTGCTAGGCTTGTGCTTTCCGGAGTTCATCTGGAGAAAGAAGGTTCTTGATGGAAAATCAGGGGATTTGTGTTTGTGGTTGTATCATTCTCGTTCGGATTCGCCCTGCTCTCTGCAGCATGGACAACTACGCAGCTAAAATAACAGGAGCGTGGATTGTATCCCAGCATAGGCAATTCAAACTAGGCCCAATGGCTAGACCCCACGCGCGGATAAATCCCGACCAAGCAGGGGCAGGAGGCCTGTATCATCACGTCACTTTTGCAGCACAGCAAATGGTTCATTAGTGACTGGTGGACTCAGTGGAGGCCCTTTAGATTTGTTAAGCTGAGGCCAAAAGGGAAAGCTGCAGCTGGCAGATGTATTTATGCATTTTCATGTCTCTGGTAAGATACTTAAAGACTGGAAAAAGCTATAGCTGTTCTTAAACTTGAATCCACCAGCTCTTGGCACATACCCTTCTTTGGTCCTAGACGAAACGTAAGGGCAGCATCTTCTCATGTGCTTTAATCTGGCCTTGGAGCAAGCTGTCCCTGCGGAGGAGGATTTGGATGAGGCTACGGCTGGCCTGGAGCAGTGGCCACCCAGGAGGAAGGCGGCGTTCAAAAGGCAGCAGCATCTGGGTTGTCCATCTTCTCGCTGAGGATGGCAGCGTCTGGTGCAGAGCTGGGCTTTTGGAGCTGTTGTGCTCAGTAAATTGCTGCCTTGCGCTTGCTTTGATCAAGGAAATTTGCTGTGGAAAGGGGTCTGCTAACCTCCAACTGGAGGAAAAGCAGCTTCAGCCACCCTCAAGGCTCCCCAATTCCAGCAGTTATCCGCAGCCTTGATGCCAGCTTCCAGCAAGCCGAAATATCCTGAGCTTGCAGCCCAGGCTTGTTCCCCTGGGGAAACCCTTGTGGATTAAGGACTTTCAGGATCCAGGGAGCAAACTCGGATGCCTTTGAGCGCTTTATCAGCCAAGCAGCAGCAGACATCCACTGGGTCCATGAGGTTTCATTGCTTTGAGTGCTCCATCAGCAGCCCTGGCAGTCACAGCTTTATAGGGTTTGCAGCAGAAGGCAATGCCATTTTAGTCCATAAAGAGTAGGGGTCAAGGCTAACATTCTGATAACTAAAGTCAGTTATTCCTTACGGGAATTCTGAATTCCCTGTAGGAAGGCGAGGACCCATTTCAAGATGGGTCAACCGTAATCGTCTTCCTCTTTCTCTTCTACTTGCACAGGGAGGAAGATTCTTATAGAACAACTTTGAACAGAAGAAAAATACCCGCATCGGGGTCCACATCTTGCTATTCAGAAAGGCACCATGGCACTTCTCCTGATAATATCCCTCATTTTGGTCAATTCATTTCAAAGTCTAGAGTCTGAGCAGGGCTAAGAGATTATACCAAGTGCTGAGGGTTGCCTCTTGTCTCTCTCCTGCAACAAAAATCATTACAAGTTTGAAAACAAACTAGCCAGAAGTTTGCATATGTTCCTTGACATCACCAGCTCCATAAACATCATCTATCATAAGTAAACAAGGAATATTTTATTACCTCTGTTACAACAGGGGCACAGAGCAGCACAGCCTCTATCAATATACCGGGGTTTTGTGCATCACAGGGAAGGTTTTATTTCTGTTAGTGTCTTGAATCCCTATTTTAAGGGAACCAAGGGACATCCAAGGCAGATTTAGATGAGCTCATCTTACTCCTCACCTGGTCTTTACTTTGGGAAGGCTTCTAAAGAGATGGGCAAGTGTAATAAACCAGCTGCTGTGCTCTTTACAACTCTCAGTCAGATCTTTGGGCCAGAAAATAAGTTTGTTGGGTCTGATAAAGCTACCAGCCTCTTGGAAAATGCTATTGAGAGAAGAACATGAAACAAAAGAAAAGCTGGGACAGACTTAACAGTAAATAGATGGCTCAGGAGGTCAGCCCAGCTACATCCTGCTGGCCATTATTATTTAATATTGGCATCGAATGATTAAAGACAAGACAGAAAAGGCAATTCTCTGGGGAGTTTGCGCCAACACCATTTTACTTGGAGAGTAAAGAAGCCCACAAGCTTGGATCATGCTGAGCGGCTGGGAAGTTTTGATGAATTGGTGCTGCTGATGACTACTGTGGTCACAAGGTAAGTGACACCTCTTTCTCTCATCATCTATATAGACAAAAACAACCATATTTGCAATGGAGCAGTGCCAGACCCCAGGCAAGAACCAGGTAGCAGCAACCCTGTAATGATTTGTGTGGTTGCTATCCCACAGTAAACAAGAAGAAAGTAACAGTACCTTGATTTTCCTGGGAGCCAATATATTAGCCTTCCATTTCACAGCAATACATGTGGGCACAAAGGGAAGTCTTAAGAAGAGTTAGTTCCACATCCTCACATTAACTGCTCCCATTTAGTAGTAGAACAGAGTTATTGACACAGAGAGGCTAAAGTCAGCAGCTACCTCCATCAGTGCTGCCTGCCTTCAGCAGCTCCTCTGGCAAAGATGGATGAGAGCAGAAGGATCAGCAAATGGCAAGGCAAATCCACCAAGGATGGATGTTAAGTGATGGCCAAGTCTTTGATGATATATAGCAACTCGGGTAGCAAAACTCACTGCAAGGCCATATGGAGGATGCAGAGGTTTTTATTTAAAAAAAATGATGTCACTCATTCGTTCTTTCATACTCAGTTCTGCACACTCAGAGTCTCTGCACTCTAAATATGGGCAGCTCTGGGCTTGCTTGAGTTGCATCGTGCTGTTGTTGCTCCCATCATCATTGCGGTCTTACCTGTGGCACAGTTCTGCTGCAGTCAGCCCTCCATCCCACACGTGTCCTCTCAGTTATTACACTCTTCTGGAGTTGCCTCTTGCTGGTCTCAGTCTCCTGAGATGCTGCATCTCCACCGTTCTTTGCCATGATGATTTCTATACGGAACCTTCTGACATCAGAAGTTCTCTGCAACCGCCCATCAGTCCCCACAGACACGTATTTAATCAGGGACTGACACAGTGCAAGTGAAGAGCTGCTTTGGCCAGCAGTTTATTCCCGAGTTGTCCCTTGAGAGGAAGGTGACTCCACACGAACTGGATGAATTGTCTTGCAAACAGCCTGTGGATCCCTGCATGGAAGTGTGGCCACCTGCATCAATTCCCAATCTCTCCCTGGATCTACTCTAAACATGGCTCTGTGCACGCACTCTTTGCCTACCTAAATCTTATTCAGAAGTCAGTACCAGGACTTTGGAAGCAGAGTCAAGGCAAAATAAGGATAGGAAGAGGGAGAGATTAAGATAAAATACCTTTGTGCAGGGGAAGGTTCCTTCCTTACTCTGGAGGTACACGCAGAAGTCAGAACCAACAAGGGAGCTGCCGGAGAGGGCAGGAGAGCAGCCCGGAGCTCGGCTTCCTTCCCTGGCACCAAGCGGCTGTGCTGGAGTTGGATGTGGAGCCAAGCTACAAGGGAACAAGAGAAGGACAGAGAGCAGCTACTCCCCATTCCTGCGGGTTCTGACGAGTGTTTGTATTTTGGTGCCTTGTACCAGCAAGATATGAAAACTTGGTTTGTCTTACTTGAGAAGAATTTGTCTCTCTTAAGAAGCAAAACAACAATTTCTCTTCTCAACAAGCCATTTTTATTACTTTTGACAACACAGCATTGGAAACAAGTATTTTCTTCTGTTCTTTAGCTTCTTTCTTTATAAGAATAAAGAAGTTTCATGGAACTACTGATAAGGATGAAAAAGCAAACAGTTAACTTGTTCTCATCCAGTCTGACATTGCAAATATAAAAGTTGGAAGTTTGCAAAAGCAGACTATTCCTGTAACAATTATGCAGCAATACTGCCCAAATTGCCACTCTACAGAGTAATTAGCTAATATTTACATGAACAGCAAGTTCTTATAGCCCATTGCTAACAAGACCAAAGGGCTCAGGTCTGAAAGTGTCAGTGAAGTTCAGTTCAAGTCAGCAATAATCAACAAGAAACTCTGCACTGATTCCAGTGGGCTTCAGCTCAGATCTCTCTCTCACCCTCACACATCTCTCTGAAAACAGCAGAAACATTTAGCGTCCTGAAGGCCTTCAGCTCCTGCCACAGCTCAGCCTTCATCTACAAACTACATACATGGATTTACATGAATTACAACAATGAAGATTTACTGTCCTTCATTTGTCACGTTCTGTAAAGTGCTAGGTCTCTAAGTTATATGAATTAAAATTACATATTGCTCTGGTATTTTAAATATAATAAATATAGAAAGAGCTGTGTGCACTTAAATGCCACTTGTAGATTTTATTCTTTTTTAGTAGATAAACTAAATTTAGTAAACAAAATAGCCTCCAATAGTACTCCGTGAAAAGCTAGTAAGAAGTTATAAAAATAATCACATCCTTCAAGGTATCCTACGCACTTCTGTCCACACTGCAGAGATAAATGTACTGTTTCTGTGTGCATATGGAGCAAAAATGAATAAAGAAGCTGAAAATTACTTTACACTTAAAAGCAAACCCTTAAAGTTAATGCTACATATCCTCCCGTAAACAGTCTGTTTTCTACATTTAATCTTGCAGCACACAATTTTTCTATTTTTTCCTCCATTAGAATACTCTTCCAGGAAGAACATCTTGCAAGATATGGGTAGATTCATCTTCATCTTGCTCCTTTTTACTGCAAAGTGGGAAAGATTCTTGAACAAATTGCCTACACATTGGACACTGCTGGAAATACTTAACGCAGCCATCGCACAAGCATGTGTGCCTGCATGGGAGGAGCACCCAGTTCACCGTGCCGTTCTGGCAAACAACACAGTCTTTACTGTTTTCTTCATGCAATTCTGATTCATCTTCAGCCAGCCCGACCTTTTCTAGCAAGCTTCTGTCAGTGCTTGCTTCATCAGGGGGAGTGTCGCTCAGAGATGGTGCAGTACTGTTTGCAGACATGAAGAGCTGCTAAAATACACATAAACAGACAAATATATATATATATTTATCAGTAGAAATCAAGATGCTCTACCCTTACACCTGAACATGCCAAGTAGGTTGCACTAGATCAGATCCATCAGGTTCCCTGGGTGAAATAGTGACAGACTCACTTTGTGTGGGTCAGTTTTTCAGACTTTAGTCTCTATATTATAATATATAATCCAGATGCATTCAATGATACAAAACACTGGGAAAATATTGAGGATAAGATGTCAAATCTTAGGTGAATCAAATCAGTGTACATGCATGACACTGTCTTATGCTACAGCCCCATTTCCTTTTTGTCTTATTTTACACAAAGCGCAAAATCTTCTGGCCATGATCTGTTTCTAAAGCCAATAAGCTAATAAGGAGACAAAGATGCCCAAGCATGTGCAAAACACAACTACGCTTCAAAACCACACAGTTGCAATATTTTTATAATGGTAACAATACGTGAGAATAAAACATAAGGGAAAGAGCCTACCTGGAACAAACATATTTGCTTTGGTCAAGGCAAACATTTCTTGGGACAAATCCCAAGAATTAGAATGAATTCTAATTAAGTCAATAGAATTAATCTGTCCTAATCTCTAACTGATCAATATTATTCGTTATTTTAATTATAATGGTAATATAGAAATGTTTAGAGTCACATCATCAACTACTAAACAGCAAGAGGACAAAGATCATCCCAAAATATGCAGAGGTATGGAAAACAGAACAGAAATGATAATGTTGATTAATCTAACAGTGCTCTGTGCTATGCAGAATCCTAATCTTTGTGCACGTATTGCAGTAAAAGAGATTTTAAGGAGAAAATTAAGAATAACTGAGACTTCTGAGATCTTGTTGAAATGCCCACCGAATCACTAGGGCAAAACAGGAGAAAGGACTTATTTGAGACACTAACAAACAGGTGACAAACGTTCTATAGGGATGAAGCATTCAAGTTATTACTACTTTTATAAGCAGGTGGCGACTCCTAGGCTAGAAACAAATCTACATAATATTTTCATATAAAGTGTTTTTGCACAATAGCTTTGGCCAGAATTACTTAACTAGTAACATAATTTTAACTACCGGCAGTTTTTTTACAAGACTACAAAAGACTTGCACTAACTGAAAGCCTTCATAAACTGACTCTACACTGTAGCCTAAGTTAAACAAGACTCAGCTCATGCTCGGTTCAGCTTACCTTAAGATCATGGTATTGACCTTGGGCTAGAAGTAGGTACTGATACAATATTCTGCAGGAAAGTCTGTAGCTCTCGTCAGGAATATGAATTACAGCCACCATTGATATCTACCAAAAAAAAAAAAAAAAACCCAGAACTTTTATTTAACATTTTTCTTTATCACATATATGATTTTTTGATTTGTACAGAACACGGGCTTTGTATGCTTGAAAGCTTATTTATTTTGTTGTAACTTCTGACCTGTTTAATTCCTTAGACAATCAAGGCTGCAACAATATTGACTTTAAGCATGGGGAAAAAATGCTGGACAAGATAAAAACAGTATGTGGCACAGGACTTTTTTATGGAGTTTCAGCTTTCTGAACTGCTTTTCTATGGAGTTCTGCTCCGGAGAGCTGGTAGGGGAGTCACTCTGACAGTTCTTACCTACTGGAGGGAGGCCCCAACCCCAAAACAATAAATTGCAAAATCCTCTTGAAATTCCACCCTTAGGCAGCTGAGGTAGGACTCACATAAGCCACATGCGTGCCTCAGAGCAGCTACCTGTGTAATAATTTCATACAGGAGGAACACTCCTCTGAGCACAGAGGCTTTCTGATGAGCTTTTCCTGGATAGAAGTGGATAAAACCCAAGGATTTGCCTACAGCAACGTAGCCCTGAGCAAGTGCAAAGCTCTTCTGCAGCAGCGATCCAGGCGGCCTTCAACACAAGAAATGACATTGCCCACTGAATTCTGAGTGCAGATTTATAGGGAAATGTATAAAAGACAAAATCTCCTTCACTCTCCCTCTCGAACACACAGACTATATTTTTTAAACTCCAAAAAGCATTTGGAAGTGTCACTGATAGGCTTGCAAACTGAGTAAGCTCAAGAGAAAATTCACTGAAAAGGATTATTAGAGGAGCCCATGGGCTGACTTTTCACTTCACCTAATTTTTCACTTCACTTTTCTGAGAATAAAAGCACTTTAAGCTTGCATGCTGTGTTTAATACCCTTTCCCTGCTCAAATTACATAATAGCCTGAGAAGGAAGAAAAGAGAGTGAAATTCAATATTATTGTAGCTCCCAGAAGCTGTCTTAAGAGAAGTAAAACCTGCAAGACAGCTTTATTTTTGTTTTTTTTAAATGAACCAATCGCTGTTCATCGCAATCAGATTTGCACTTGGAAAGCCACTATATAACTAATTAAGAGATGTGTACATATACATACATATGTATTTATACTAAATTAATTTAGTATTCTTTGGCAACAAGGTCTTTTTTAAATCACAATATATCATATAGTTCCATAAAGATCTATTCATTTAATTTTAGAACCCCAAAGTTATTAATTCTCCATTAAAATTCAAGCATCTCCAAGGAAGGAGACTTCACAACATCTGAGCAGCCCCTTCCAGTGCTGTGCATGTTGCTCTCAGAGCACCAGGGTATCTGTACATGGTCGTCCCACCATAGTACAGGTACCTTCTCTGCCTACGTGTCCTCAGATAATAATTTGCTCAGAATTTTAGCTAATTTTTGAACTGGGAGTAGAACTAATGCAAGTATTTCAAGCTTCAAGCTGTTGTCTCCTTATCATGCTATGCTATCATATGGAAATATACACTCCCATACTATAATCTAGCAGAAAAGCTGTGCTGTATTTGATTACAGAATCCCTTTTCCATGAGCGCTAGCTGTTTTGCTCTTTATGTAAATACCTGTACACCATAATCAACCTATTTGCCAATCTTCTGTTTCATACACGAGGCTGGAGACCTAAATCTTCCACTTCAGCCCTTGCAGTCTTCAAATCATTTCTGCACCTACCTTCTATGCTTCCTCATTCTGATTTCCTGGGGCTAGAGGAGAGGTCTGTATAAAAGCAAGTAGGTATAATATAACCAGAAATACATTCGGGACAGTTTCTAACTCCCAGAAGTGAGATTCTGGAAGACCATCTGCAGTGACCCTTTCCCTACCATGCTTGCATTTCACCAGTATGTTTCAGTATTAGCTGGTTTGCAAGGAGTTCAGGTACAGTTACTTCTTTGACCATATTAGCAGATTCCACCCATGTTCCTTTCCTCCAAAATAAGTGAAGAGAGAAGAAAAAAAAAAAAAAAAAAAATCTCCCTCACTTTCCTTCCATCCTTTTCTTCTGTGTTAAGTAATGAAGAAGTGATGCTACAAATTTGTCTCCATGCCAATACCAAGCACATTCAAACTCAATTTTACAGTTTCTTTATAACAAGACAGGCCAAGTTCTA
Source organism: Crypturellus undulatus (assembly GCA_013389825.1). NCBI lineage: Eukaryota > Metazoa > Chordata > Aves > Tinamiformes > Tinamidae > Crypturellus > Crypturellus undulatus. The sequence continues at coordinate 616,280 of VWPW01017370.1, read as the reverse complement.
GACATACATAAATATGCTGAAAAATAGCTGGGAAGAGACATCTTGAAGGGAATGATAGTGAGGCAAGGCAGCCCTAGGGTTGTGGGACAAGAAGCCATGGACAAGCATGAGCTGGAAAGGGAACACAGGAGTTCTCACAAGCACTGCTGCCATCACAGACCGTTTCCAAACGAGTGGATGGAAGGAGGTTCAGTGGACTTGGGCATCTCGGTTCTAAGTTTTTAATGTACTAGTGTTGATGCAGCTAGAGCTATCGGTTAATCAACCAAATAACAGAGGAAAAGATAGAAGATAAATATGTTCTAAACTGCTTAAGAAAACAACTTCTAGAAAGAACCAGAATTTAGATGGAGTATTAAACTGCACACAAGAAGTCTGAAGCTACTTAGAGAGTAAGAGATTAAGAGATCTTCCCCAGCAGCCGAGTATCTCCTATCACTGCTGCAGGCTGTTCATACCTTCTTGCAAATGACCCAGGGCTGCTACTGAGAGACACAATGTACCACACAGGCTCCTGCCTCTTGCAGAAAGGCAATTTTGTATGTTCCTCATGTTTAAGCCAGAAATCAATACAAATATCTGAGCAAACATCAAAACAATCCTTTTTTTGCCAACAGCCATCTAAAACATTGTATCATCTCAAGAGCTCAACCAAAGGTTTATGTGATCTGAACTGAGTAGCAGCTTAGTAACCCCCCACAACCCCAGTTCATATGACCACAGAGAAGACCTTTGCAGATAGGAGCTCTGCAAAAATCAAGAGCACCTTCTGAATGTCACTCCTACATATTTATACAATAATTATTTTTTTCCCCAACATGGAATCATAAGAGACAAAGCTTGCAACTAAACTCTAAAGACAAAGGAAAGGAAGTATTTTTTTTTATTCTGCTCTAGTTTTGCCTCCTGAAGCATTCAGAGCATAAATAAAGCAGACCTATATTATATTTTTATATTACTTACAATATCATATATTTCTCTATCTTCTTCATCAGCTAAAGTCAACAAAGCTATCAGTGGATAGCGAGATCTGGGCACCGGGCCAAAATCAACAACTTGAGCATCTTCTAGTAACTGACAATATTTTTCTTCCTTGTCATTTTTTTTAATGCTTTATTTGTGTCAAGGAAAACAATTGGTGTCACTGAAACTGAAGACAAATGTGACATTTGCACAAAGACTATTTTTTTAAATCATATGCATTCATAAATATATTGTGCCAAAAACTGCTGAATGCTCATGAGTCTCAGTAAGCCTTGTGCCAATAAATTAGCATATTTTGTCAAAACAGTTTTGAAAAGGATACAAATACTGTTGTCGATAGAGGTATTCGCTGTAGAGAGCATCCTCTAATGCCTGTGGAGTCTTTATTCTGAAGCAGTAGACGTGTTTTTGCAACGCTTCGTGGAGTTTCTGAACACTGCAGCCCCAGTAGCAGGTAAGAACACAGTCTTCCAGACAATCAGGTGTCAGAGCTATACCCTCTTGTAGAAAGAAGATAAGGACTTCATTAACTTCGTCAAACCACCAAGGTGCAAGATTTCTGGAATTGCTAATTGTGGGTTCTTACAAAGGCAACAGGCAAAACACAACTTCATTGTCACAGATTTGTATTATTCTAATTTAATCTTTTATAGTTGAGGCTAGGCTTAGTGCTTATGGAAGTCAACAGAGATGAGAACATAGGTGCAAGCAGATAAAATAGCTAATCAAGCTATCAAAAACAGCACATGTGCTCTTGATGTGGGGTAAGCTCTAACTGCTGGAACCATTTTACACCAGAGCAAATCCCCTGCCCAAAGGCTATTCCCTCCTTAGGTGACCTGAATCCCCAGCCTACGAGATGCTCTGTTGTTTTAGAAAACATGAGGCTCTCTTCATTAAGCAGGGGGAGGAAGGAGAGGGTCTAGAAGCTCCGTTCCTTTTCTCACATCTTAGTGCAATAAATGCCAGACACTGAGCTGTTAGAGCAGCATGTTTCTGTGTCCAGCGGTGCAGGTTTGCCAGAGTTTTTACTTCCTATTCTAGGAGCCAGGAGAGAAACACATCTCAAGAGCTGAGCACCTTACACATTAACTTCTAAACGCTTGCTGCATAAATAGAAGCAAAACTCTTAAAGAGTTTTACCAAATTTAAGTGCTCAAACCTTCTGAAACACTCAGCTTACCAGAAAACTAAGATTTTGTGTGTGTGTGTGAAGAATATGCATTAACTGCTCCAGCATTTTCCTTATTCATAGGAAGGCTTCATGTCTCTGTTGGTGGAAGATGCTCAGTCTTCCTTACTACTCCTCAGCAATGCAGAAGAGCCAGAATTTCACTTTGTATGTGCGTAGTTTCAAGGGTGCTGGTGACTACGTCAGCTCTGATCCACAAAGATTCACAAAAGCACAGTTTCCACCGAAACACAGAGATATCTACACTTCTTAAAGTGGTGAAGTGGAGATCTGGGTCTTGGTTTTTTAACTGGGTGGCATATACTTCGTAATATGCAAAGTTTATAAAAACATCCACAATAGCTGGTGATCAGCAAGTGTTCTTTTAATTAAAAACCCATTATGGTGTATTTCATTAATAATAAACGGTACGTAAATATGCAAATATTTCACATTAGAAAAACACATCTGTGAGGTGGGTAAAAATAGTTATTTATGTTGTAATGATGGATGAAGGATGTTTCTAAGGAACTACTGATAGAGGAAGAGAGAAGGGCTAAAACAAGAAATGAAAAGAAAGCTCAGACTAACAAAAATCAGGTATATCAGAAATCCACTGACTTGTTACTGAAGCTGCAGAAGGATGAGGAATTTCTAACCCAAAAGGGTTCTTCACTTGTCTCATCTGCTTTTTCAACACTCTGGTGCTGGATTCTGTCTCTTCAGAGTTTCTCAGAATTACAGGAACACCCAACCCAAACCTAAGAGACATGAAACAACAAGAGCAAGTGGACTCTGTTAGTGATAGCTTGTTTGAATTGTTCTTCAGCTCCAAATAACAAGTGGCACAACATATAAAACTAGCTTGGCTTTTGCTAGGATGCACATATAATGTAACTGCCAATCTGACTAAAGCTTTCTGTGGTAAAAGATGGGAGTTTTAACAGTGCCAAATAAAATATTTAAAGGCAGAATATTTTATTCCTGCAACATTTTGAGGAAAAGAGTCAAATTAATGAGGATGGTCAATGCCCTCTAGTGGTAAAAGGTTAGCCAAGGCTCCTGAATGAACTGCACTCATAACACTAAAAAGTTACTGTTTTAAGGGATGGAACAGAATTAACGAACTAGGTGCTCTGGAAGGACACTATAAACGGATTTTCCAGCCCTAAAATATGTGTAGCTCTAGCTACAGCCAGACAGAGAATTTTAAAAGAGAAAGAGATCCTGGTTTCCCATGTTAGTCTTGATTATAAAAACACGTTGATACTCAGTCAGGTGCCTGAAAGCCTCTGGTTTTAGCCAGAGCCCAAATGCAAAGTAGCAAAAACTGAATCAAAGTCGAGACTCTAATACCTCTTCACAGGTGAAAACAGAACACGACCCCATACTTTGAGACCATTTCCAATATCAATAAAATACCCAGAATTTTCACGTTGCCTCATGCTTTTAAAGGAATCATTACAGAAAACCATAATTTACAAAAAGTTGTTTTACAATAGACTTGCTTTTATATTTTGCTAAAAGAGTTGTTTTTCTAAGGTGACAACAATTACTTTGAGTAACCTAAATTGATTAGAGAAAGGCTCTTTTGGAGACTGAAGAGTTTTTCCTTGTTCCATTAATCCAGTCCTGTATAGTAAGGCATCAGGGAGAGCCTGTGAGGGGCTTTTGTTAACACACAGTATAAAAGTTATTAATCAAACTACAGCCTGGACCAATTAATTTGTGCTCCTGCCCATGCCAGCTGTATTGGTTAAGTTGTGGCCCGTTTAACAGCTTTGAATTGTGGTTTTTGCAGCCACCAGCATCCTGCTTGTTTGGAAATCCTGAAACGCACTGTTTCTTTGTGGCAAGCTTTCTAGTAAGAATGACATCAAGCTCAGGCTCTTCCCTGCATCAATAGCTCCCATTTAACATACTGAAAGAGTAGCTGTCACAGGGAGGCAGATCTCCTAAGAATAACTTGAGAAGAAAAGGGTACTGCCAACTCAGATGTACTCGCTTTGGAAATTGCTAAAGAAATTTCAGGTACAATACAGCTCTGAGTAAACAGACCATTTTGTGGTCTGTCGCAAGTGCTTCTGTGCAACTGTGGTCGCAACTGCTTCCACCTGTTTTTCTAATCTTTTCCGTCTCTTGAAAGAGAGAGATGTTAAATCAAGAAGAAAAGCAGAGCTTGGGCTCCTAGAAAACTGCCTGTTAATCCACGTTGGAGGGATGCCATCTGTAAGACTAACAGGCAAAAACATCAGCCAAAAGTGATTTTCAAGCTACTTCAGAGAAAAATCCTCCAAGCCATCATCCTCAGTAGCAAGAACCTGCTCCTGGCAGCCTTACAAATGGGTTCCCCGACCAGTTACTGCCTTGCCTGCAGATACCTGAGAAAGGAAAAAGAGCTTGAGGGAATCTATACATGCTACTCCCATCTTTGCAGAAGAAAACAAGAAAAAAAATCTTTCTTGGAAACATTTCCATTTCTTGTATAGCACAGGGCACTCAACCATGTTTAGTTTGTGCATAGGGAGGGTCAAACCTCTGTCCACTGTCAGTAAACAGGGCTCTGCTGGTTTCACTGGCGCTGTGATGAAGTGTGGCAGTTAAACATCTCAGAGAAACCAGGTGCAGCAGCTGCTTCACTTATTCGGTATCCAGGATTCAGCAGAGTTAATCTCTGCAGCAGCACACAGAGAAGCCTCCTGCCTTGTGCCATCTGGCTGGTTCCAAAGGAAAATACTCTGTTCTTTGAAAACTTTCTTCACTGGTCATAGGCAACAGAATAATTACATGAAAAGCAGTCATAGAAAAAATAGGAAAAAAAGGCTCTAGTACATTTTAGCAACAACTGGTGGCAAAAGTCCCTTTCTGTTCAACAAGAAGTTGCAAGGCTTTATACATTTTAATGTAGTATTCAGGGTGTGAAGGATAAAAAAGAGGGTTCTGCAAAATACTCAGCCATCCTAAATTTCTCCTCATTCCTATGCTCAGAGCACTAGACAGGCTGGCTCTAGAAACCTTCCTGTAATAATAACCTTCCTTCAGTAATACCCTGTGTCGACTCTCTGAGCAGACCCCCTTACACATGTCTAAGGCTGACCATAAAAACAGGCATCTCTCAAATCGGCATGGGATTTGGGAAATTAAAACAAAAATGCATTTATAAGGAGTTGCTCCTTTTCAGGCTAACTTACACCATCATGAATGCATCCATAAAACATACTAAATGTCCTTGGAGCAATGTGCCAAGTATTAAATATTCATACAGCACCGTATACATTTCTAGTTTTCAGTACAGTAAATAAAGGATCAATTTATTGATCCTGCCATGAGCTAGGAAGTCCTAGAGTATTTCAGCATGACTGCAGCTGCAGAGACATCAGGAGATCTTGGTCCTACGCCACAGTACAGCAGAGTTAAAAGGTAGTTGCAAATTCTTCTGAAAAGCCAGTCAAATAATGAGACATGAGCTTCATACTGCTGCATTTTCCCAATTAACAGCTCCTGAGCAAACTGATTTGAGCCCTATTTGGGTATATGCAGGCTGGAATATTGAGTGTGAACATATCTAGAAGCTCCGAGGGAGATAAAAAACACATCTGGGCAGTCCGCCGCCCACTCTGGAGCCCTGGAAGCATCAACAGATGCATGCAAAAAGCAAGGTTTGCTTTTGCATCCTGTGTGCAGCTTAATTCACTGCTGTAAAGCAGTGGATGGCAAAGCATCATATAAAAGCAGAAAAAATCCAGCACTAATGGAAGTGATGTAAAACGAGAATAAAACTTTGCACCAAGCTCACCTGAGAGATCTGAATGCCAAAAAAAGTGGTATGAATTAGGGGAAGGCTTTGCACTAAAGGAAAAGCTGAGCAGAGAGGTTTATAAGTTGCCAAGAGAACAAGCGACTACAGCTAAAACGTCTAAGCTTTGAGGAGAGCCAAGGGGAGAGAAACTTTGAGGTGCTGCATTTGGATACAGCGGGAGGAAATGCAGCACCTCCTTTCTGATGTCCCCAGGAGCCACCCTGGTGTGGCTCATCCAGTCCCCACAGAGGACGCTCCCATTGCCCCCAGTGCTCTCCCCTGGACAAACGTCTGCGTTTATGTTCACAGACAACCCTGGACGGGCAGGGAGGCAGCAGGGCAGTGCTGAGAGCGACACCGGGGGCTGCTGCTGAGAGAGGGAATGGTCATCCCCTCGCTGGGTGCCACCGAACACCCGCAGCGGAGGGTCCTCCGCTCACTGCTCCTCCAGAGGCTGCTGCAGGTTGCGGCTTCACCCTCTGCCCTCCCCAGGGCCAGCCCCTCCGTGTCCCCATAGCGGGGACCCCCCACTGCCAGACACTCCAGGTCCCCATAGCAGGGACATCCTTCCCCCCACACACACACTGCTAGCCCCTCCGCGTCCCCATAGCGGGGACATCCCCCCCTTTCCGTGCCAGCCCCGCTGTGTCCCCTCACCAGGGCCACCCCACCCCAGTGCTCGCTCCGCACGGGACGCCATCTCCCCCACCTCACGCAGCGTCACCTCACGGCAGCCCTCGCCCTCCGAGGGACCGATCCTCCACCCCGGGGATGCCCAGGCCACCATCCCCCCCCCACCTCTGCGCACTCACCAGCCCAGCACCAGGCCGCTGGTGACGAGGAAGCAGACGAAGACGACGGTGATGTAGAAGAGCGGCGAGTACTCGTAGAGCATGACGAGGAACACGGCGGCCATGGGCGCAGGCAACCCCGGCGGGCAGCGCCACCACAGCCACCCCGCGCCGCCCCCTCCCCGCGCCTGCGCAGTGCGGCCGCGACGCCGCTGCCCGCGCCCTTAGTTGGGCGGGGCTACGTTGCCAAGCGACGGGGCGGCCCCGCCCCTAACGGAAAGGGGCGTCATGGCGGGCGGGCTGAGGGAGCCGCCGCGCCGCTCCGCTCCCGGGCGGTTTCACGGAGCGGGGGATGAGGCGCTCGGAGAGCTCCGGAGCCACCGGGGCGCGCTCCGATCCTGCTGGAAAAGGGCGGTTTCGCCTCAGGGATGCGGCACTGCGCTCCCTGGCACCGCTGACCTGGAGCTGCGCTTCATGTGTGGGTCTCCACATAAGTGTTCGCTCTTACTTAGTCCTTTTTTTATTCCCCAGTGCCACAGGGTGTTTGGAGAGCGAGGCTTTTCTTTCCCTCACACGCAAAAAAAAGGGCAGTTATTTTACAGTGCACCAAGGCGGACCTCTCCCTGCAGCCTGTAACGGCAGAGAGCTTGGCCTGGCACTCGTGGCTGCTGTCCCACATGCGGGTGGCACACGCATCCAAACAATCCCGGTTTACGTAAGTGAACACGCACATTGTTTCTTCGCATTCGCATGTCAAAGGGCATCAACCCCCGAGCAACGGAGCTGCTGCTTTATTTGTTTGTGTGTTTGTTGCTAGGGCGCGCACCGCAGAGCGCCGCCGCGGCCGCCCGTGACTTTCCGCTGTTCCATCGGCCCCTCGGGCAGGTGTTTCGCAGCGGCGCACGGCGCAGAGCCCCTATCGCGACAGCGCCCGGAGCGCCTATCGCGACAGCGTCCGTAGCGCGGCGGGCGCTTGTCCCTCGGCGCTGCCCGTAGGCGGGTGACGCCGCTGGGGCGGGCGGGGCGGGTGTGCGGGGCGGGGAGTGAGTCGCGGGGCCGCGGCGCAGGCGC
>VWPW01017370.1:592203-608451 GCA_013389825.1 Crypturellus undulatus | reverse complement strand
GCGGCGCGGCTCGGCGGGGGCGCGCGGGAGCGGGCGGCCGCGCGCGCAAGATGGTGAGTGGCGGCGCGGAACGGAACGGAACGGGTCGGAACGGGACAGAACGGGACGGAACGGAACGGAACGGCGGCTTCGCCCCTCGTGCCATGGGGGAGCGCTGGGAGGCGCCGCGGTGCCCGCTTATGCCGCTGCCGCCGCGCCCTCGCTGCGCTCGGCAGGTGTTCGCCTCAGCGCGGCCGTTGCAGCGAGCCCGCGGGGCCCAGGGGCTGCGAAGCGCCTCGTTTAGCGGGGAAAAACAACCGCCACCCGCCCAAAGGAGCGTTTGATGTAGAATCTCGCCCCTAAAACCCAGCCCCCGGGCTCTTCCTGAGGCCTCTGCCTCAGGGGGTAACGCGGGTGGCTGTTAACGCCGTTGGTGCGTGTGAGCAAGGCGGGAAAAGTCTTCAGAACCTACCAAAAGCAGCTATTTTGAGTTTGTATTGCTATTTTAATGTTAAGGGCGTCTTGAAATATAGTGGTGAGAAAGCCTTGGTGCCTTGGGAATGCCCGTGCCCAACAGCCCGAGGTGGCTGGAGGTAACTGGGCTGTTCTGCCTCGTCTTGGGAGCTTGGCTGAACGCACGAAACGTCGCTCCAGAAATGGCAGCGGTCGGGCTGCTGCGCTTACAAGTTGCTCGTTCCATGGCAGATAACCTGCGGGGCCGCTGCTGAAACGATCGTTTCCTTCCCCATCTGCGGCGCGATGAGTAATGCGTTACTTGGGTACCCTGAAAGCTTGAAGTTAGCGCCTTAACAGCACGAGGGGAAAATATGCAGACTTTTCCATTAAAATCTTTAAATGCCTCCTGCCCATGTGTAAATCTCAAAGGCTCGGTTAATCTCTGAATGTAAGAGCTGGTGCCCCTTGGTTAGAATCTCTATTCTTCTGAAATACTAATAATAGCTTTTATGAATCTAAATCTTTAAATTATTTTAACCATTTTACTGCAACCCCAGGAGATTCTAATTTTGGGACTGACCTTGACAAATGCACTGTATGTTTGTTTATGTTTAAGAAGTGTGTTGCAGAAATAGGAATCCTTCATAAGATAAATATTTTGGAATAATCTGGCTTTGGGAATAATTAATAAAACTATATGACTTTGAAAAAAAATAATACGGCAGGTAAACGTTCTCTTCTTGTGTGCTTAAAATCTGCTTTCATCTCTCTTCTTCTGGGTTATGTGTGTTTCTGAGCTTTCAACAGGTTGCAAGTAGCTCTACTTCAGTAGAGTTTGCCCAATGCACATTCCTGTGATATCTCTTTTTTTTTTCCCTATTTTATACAAAAGATTTCCCTTATCTTTCCCTCCCTTCTGTTATTTCCCTTTTATAGAGTGAATCTCTGGTGGTTTGTGATGTTGCTGAAGACCTGGTGGAGAAACTGAGAAAATTCCGGTTTCGTAAAGAAACCAACAACGCTGCCATTATAAGTAAGTTAAAAACATTACTGGCGAAAGTTGCAAGGTCTTGCAGAAAATCCTATCTCCTGTCTTCCCTTCCGTGTAATTTTGCTCCTGTAACAGACAAATGTGATCCAAGAGGACTCCTTCTGGTATAAGCTTCAGTACCTTCCATCCCCTCTGTGATTTTAATAATAATGTAATGATCTTTTTGTGCTACAAGACTTGGCTTCATTTGCTCTTAGCTGAGTATTAATACTTATGTATGGCTTAAGGTCTGCCACTAGTTGTAAAACAATAGCAAAATACGAAGAAGTCAAAGTGTGCTCACTTTGACTTTGTGAACTCTGTGGCCGTGAAGTAACAGATTTTGACCTTTATGCCTTTGAAATTTGGAGGGAGAGAGAGAAAAACAGAAAAAAAAATGCAGTGAACAGCACTGGGTTGTTCACTTATCTTGACTGCAAAGATTTTATGAGGTCGTGGGATAAGGACGGAAGAGCAGAAGGGAAACACATGGACTGTGCTGCGGGGGGAGATTAAAAAGCTTCACCCGTACATAGTATACAGTGGCTGGACTACAGTTTAAATGTGGGTGGATATAAACATCTTTTTATATAAAGTTGATTTATTTTATTTTGATTTATAGTGAAAATCGACAAGGATAAACAGCTGGTGGTACTGGATGAGGAGCATGAGGTTTGTTAAATGAATTGTAAATAAGAGTATCTTCAGCCTGCAATGTATTGTTGTCTCTAAGGTACTGCCTTAGTTTCAAATCGTTATCAAACTCTTAATCTAATTTGGGTCATGAGCTTATTTAAATGCATGGTCACTCTGCGTGTAAAACACAGCACTATTAATAGTGGAACTTTTCAGAGGCAATTGAGTTGACTAATTAATTGCACAAGGCTTAATTTAAAGCTGTTACAACATAATATTCTATGTAGAAAGCATCTCTTGGCACCTGCTAGCTTTTTGAAGAGATTTCTGCTGCATTTCCATGTTGATCTGCATATTTGACTCTGATTTGCCATCAATTAAGAGCATTGCTAATCCTTTGCAGACTCTAAATATGATAGGTGGCATAATAAGGTCAGGCCAGTGTGCAGTGTTTCTTGATGGTGTATAGGGTAAAATTAAATCCTTTGCAGGGATTTGGGTATTAAAGCTCTTATTCCCTAGAATGTGGGAGATAATGTAACATCTGAAGAGAATAGGGACTTTGTTTGCTTAAGAAGGAAAGAGTGAATTTCCAAAAGCACCATTTATGTAGTTGACTTTAACAGATACTCTTTTGGATGTCCTTACTTTTGCTTAGTAGTAAAGTTAGAAAAGCAGAGTAGCTGCCAGCATATCCAAGTAGAGCCAAAAATGTTTTCTAAAGCCGTTATGCCTAAAATAGGGATGATTATTCATGCTCACATTAATTCTATTTAGTCATAGGAATCTATTAGCAGGCAAGTTTTCCTAAACTGCTCTAGTAATTTGTGCGAGAGATCATTATCAGTTAAACTGTGGATGTGTATTTAACTTGCAACTGTTTCACTCTGCCGTTGCTCTGTTTCAGTCTTCGTTGTGTATAGCTGCAAATTAATTTGTTCAAATATTGCTTGTGTTTAACATTACCAGGGTATCTCTCCTGATGAGCTAAAAGATGAGCTGCCCGAGAGACAACCTCGATATCCTTCTTACGTTGCTGACATCTGGTCTCGCTCATTCCTGGAAACTGTGCAGAATGTTCCAAGTTGGATTTTGTATTTTTATGACAATACTTGGCCATAGTGCAACTCTACTAATGTTGTAGTTGTGAAATAACACAGGGATCAGCTCTCGTGAGGCACTGAGCAGTCGTGTCCCACTTTGTAAAGACTGAGTCGCACAATGGCTGGTAACACTTGGGCATTTCCTGAGGTTTGACTTCCCCAAAATGTTACAAAATATAGTTTAAAAGGAAACAAGCTGAAGCTGCACTATTATTAATATCAAGAAAGCAGTAAAGTATACTTGATTTTCTATGTGGTTCCTTATTAGTATAGAAAACTGCCTGTGTAGCTTAGGGCATGTTTTGATCATTTCTCAGCAAGTGGCCTATGCTATTTTGCTGTTGTAACTGCGTTTGGGAGGAGTGTAGGTGTGTGGATTAGAGAAGAGTTTGTGTTTTGTTTTCTACAGAGGCAGGCTGGGTGGCCCTATTCCAGGTGCCGTTCTTAATCTTTTTCATGAACCTAGCATGGTAGGAGGCTATAGTGGAAGAATTTTGACTAAAATTTACATTCAAATTCAGCAAAACACCTGAAACAAAGTACTGCTTAGTCTTCAAGGAATGAATTTGGCTTTCATGAGGTCGTAAACTTACTGGTGGATGTGGGAAGTCTTTTTAGTAAGCTAAATGGAGGACAACTGTGTGCAATGAAAAGGGTGATTTTTAGCCTTCTGACGTGAAGTGAAACAGCAATACAGAAGCATCCCTTGCCCCCTAATGTGGGAGGAGTTGGTAAAGAGAAACTTCTGAAAGTCACATGTGGATTTGAAATAGTAGATAAAAATGAAGATAGGAGAACAGTGAGACTAATTATCAAAGTCAAAGCCTTTTCTAGAATGCAAAACTTTTTGTGCTTACGTTTGGCTTTGATAACTGAGGCTTGTAGCCTAATAAAATCATGATTTTTTACTTTCTTTAACCTCAGAAAAACATTCATTGTGTATAGTTACAAGTATCAGCACGATGATGGAAGAGTTTCTTACCCGTTGTGCTTTATCTTCTCCAGTCCAGTTGGTGAGTAAATATTGTGAATGATATCTTGTATGGCAAAGAACATTCAATGTTTACAGTACATAGTAGCTAAAGTGAGTGCATCATGCTCAAACAGTGATTCAGATGCTGAAGGATAAATTTGCTTATGCCAGTACTGAAATCAGGGCACTGAAAAGCTGCAGTATTAGCAGGAGAGCTTTGATAAAGAGGAATCTCTGGAGTAAGAGCTCTGTTCTCACTGTCACATTGTTGCAAGTGTTATTATTTACATCTGTCCAGTCTCCTGGGTTATATTTGGGGCTGGCAGTGGTCAGGGAGAAAGAAACTGGAACCTTAGGTTGTCCCAAGTTTATTGACTTCCTCTTTCCTTACAGCAACCCTCAGTATAGGCTAGGGTGCAGTGGGAGCTGTAATTTTAGTAGAAGTCAAATAACATGTGACTTCATTTGACTTTTACAGGGCTGAATTGCCCCTGAGTGCCCTATGTGTTTGGCATTGTAGTAAGGTAGCTTTGTGGTATAACTGGGTTATCCTTATTATCCTCTAGAAGAAGATAAATTGATTACATTATTTTATTCTTCTTGGAGATAGGATAACCAGGCAGGTAAAAGTTTAGCAACTTGTGAGCATATTTGTTGGGGCTTACCAGAGCATTTCTGTATGAATGTTACGGATGTTACTGCTCTTCAGGAGAGTGGAGCAGCAATAAGACTCTTCCTGAAACAGCAAAAGCAGGTGAACTTTGTACTTCATGGGAACAGACAGTTTATCTCATGCTCTTCAAGGTCTGGAGGATTTAAAACTATGCTCATACCTGGAAACTTCTAAACAAGAAAAAATATTAAAGAAAAGGTGTCAAGATCTCTTTCTTGATCTTTCTGTTTCCAAAAATATTCTACACACAAAAGTTAGCGGTCAGGCTGAGTCATGAGCAATCAACCAACAGTTGGAAGTCTGTCTACTTAATGTGCAGTGTGACGGAAGCTGCTCTGGTTTGTGTTCAAAAAAGAAATTAAAAGAATGAGCTACGAGATCAGCTGGAGAGTTTGGGGGAGACTGGAAGAGAGAACAGAGCTTCCAAACAGTGTGGTGTTTTGGTTTGATTCTGATTCAGATGCATTTTCTATTCTGAGCTGTATAAATGTAACTAGCAAAGACATGGCAATCTAGAAATTGCAGAAGGATGAAGAATTTAATGTGGTGTAATTGACTGCTGCAGTGGCAGGAGGCAGCAGTTTGTGGTGCTTTGGTGGCTGTTTGTTGTGAATGGCAATTAAAGCTTGATTACTGTGATGTTTGTCAGCTCTAAGCAGAAATGCAGATGTAAGCTGAGAGCGCTACACGACTATAACCAGCAAATGCTTTTCAAGTATAAAGTTAAGAGCAAGGATGATACTGCCTGTAAAGAATTAGGTCACTCTTCTGCATGGAGACTCAGCTTTTGTTTTGGATTAAAAAAATCTTCTTTGAAGTATTGCAGTCAAAATATCTAAACCTGATTTTTCTTTTCCCACAACTGCAGGATGTAAACCTGAGCAGCAGATGATGTATGCTGGGAGCAAGAATAAGCTTGTGCAGACAGCTGAACTCACTAAGGTATAAATGACTATTTGGTAAAAGCGTCTCCCCTTAAGTGCAGGTTTCAGAGTTGGATTTTCTCTCTTAGCCTGGTAGAGATACAGTACATATAAGAGTAAACAGATTCTGCTTCAGAAGAAAGGAGCACGCATAGGAATTTAGGGTGTTTTAAGGGACAAGAAGAAGAAAAATTGTCTCTAAGGCCAGAATGTCTTTTGTTGGGGTGGTATCTTCACTTTGGAGAAATAATTTTTGAGAAGGACAGACTGAAGTCTAACAGTTTGTTTTTGTTCTGCTGCAAGCTGCATGGTTTATGGGATTCTGTACTTACAGAACTTGGCCTTCAGAATTTTAAGTCTAAAATGGAAGCAAGACGGAAGGCAGTTGCAAGAACTTACTGTTTGACTCTGTGTTAGTACGTAGCTGTGTTGCAAAGCCATCAGTGCATGAAAGAACCTTTTCCTGACTGGTAAAAAATTAAGTAGATAGTAGAATGGAGTTTAGACTGTTTTAAGTATTTGTAAATAATAGGTGTCAGTTACTGAACAACTCCAAACCTTCCTCTGCCTACTTTCTGCACCCTGGGACTAAAAAACAAAACACAACTTTCACTAGATGTAGGTCTAATAAAGGAAAAAAAAATAATTTCCCTAATTGTCATTTTTGAGGTCTTAGAAATTTCTGTTTAATTAGCATCTGCATTTTTCAAGGTTTTAGTTTCAACTAGGAAAGGTAAATAGATTCAATGGTTACTTTAGTTTTTCATGCAATATAGGACTGTTTCATCACTATTGTCTGTCTTATACTGACCAAGTTTTTTAAGATCCTGATAAAAATGTATTTTGGGGAATATTTTCAACTTCCTCCTCTTCTAGAGGCCCTTTGTAAGAAAGGAACCTTCAGCCAGAAGGAAGAACTGATGGGAAAAAAAAAAAGGCAAAAGCCTGGGGACAGCTATTCTGTAGTTGTTACCACTTGTCAAGTGGGAGGAATTCTGTCCGAAAGGCTTTTGAGTGAAAGCCCAGATTAGAGGCACATGATTATCTTCCTCCTGGGCCTGACCCTGCGTGCATCCAGCTCAGGTTGTTTACTTGCCCCTCCCCGAGCCCTGTTTCATTCTAGCTCATGCTGTGACTTCCTCCTGGCCTGATTGCTGCAGTGATTCAGCTGAGTCCTCTTGTTTTTCAATGACTTGCCTATCAGCTTGGCTTCTGTTAAGCGATAATACTTAATGCTCTAATACTGAATTTGTTCTTTTATTCCATATTTTACTTAATAAGTCAACATTTCAATTGATAGTAGTGAATCACTGTCTGAATACAAGAACCAGTGTTCAGAGACTATTCCAGCAGGGATGGGAAATGAGAAATGATAGAAAACCTAAATTCTTTCCTAAAGATTAAATTGGTAAAATGGTTAAGGACAAAATGGCATATTTGCTGATTCTCCTGAAACGCTGTTCATTCTGCCAGCCTTAGCATGCTTTCTGCAGCGATGTATGTTATGCGTTTGAAAAGACAGATAACTGATGCAGCGCCAGAAATAGCTTTATTTTGAATATGGTCTGAATAGTAACAGCAGTCTCAAAATATTTTTCTTGCTTTCATTGCCTAGCAAAGCACTTCCCAAGGTCTGTGGAACTGCAAAACTTACCTATCTCTTCTGAAAAAGATCATCCACCCAAAGGCTCCATTTATACAGAATTGACTTAAAGCTCTCTTGGAGGTGTCAAAATAGTCACTTCTGAGTATGGAATGTAAAAAAATATGTTTGTGGCTTAATGTCATTTTCTGACTCAAGACTACGTTAATGCTTTTATTTTTTAGGACTTAGGGGGGTATGTTTGTTTTTGTGCCCATCTTCACCCACACTTTTTTCTTTTGGGGGAGGCAGAATGTGCTTCTGTGGTATGGACTTATTTCATTTAAAATAATTGCATCTTAAGTTCCAGGAACTTAAAGCTTTTAATGCACAGACTTATGGTCTAGTTTGGCTACTGGCTTATTACAGCTATTTTAAAGTCTATTGATAACTTGTGTAGAAAGGTATTGATTGCATCTTTTGCTTATCGCCTTTGAATACAAGCACCTCAGTTATTTGTACCTTACCATTTTGTTTAGGTATTTGAAATAAGAAATACAGAAGACCTAACTGAAGAATGGCTGCGTGAGAAACTGGGCTTCTTCCATTAAGAAAACCTCTGTAATAAGTATTTATGTACCATCCTGATAATACTGGAACCAGGCATGAATACTTACATCTAAAATGCACTGTATTTACATGTCTCCTGCAGTACATCTCTTGTGCAGAGTTTGTGCAAAGAATAGCCAGTCTGTCTCCTTGAAGTAACAAATCTTTGCAGGTGTTTCCTTATATGTACCTTTTAAAGGGAATATTCCTCTGCAGGGACTCCTTTTGCACTCTTGTGATTAATATTTCTATAATTAGAATAGTTCAGTTCTGAATTTATAACTATCTACAGACATAACTTGGAAGCTGACGCTAACTTTCTGAGCTACAAATGCATCCTTCTGGCGTATGCTGGCCATGTATATGCAAAAATTGTGTAGTCACTGACTTGTCAGACTTTTTGACTTAATGTCTTCTGAATTTTGCAAACTAGTCCCTGGAAGTATTTAGTGCTAAAAAGACAAAACCCTTGTCCATCTGTCCTTCCATTGAGTCCCTCTGAACTTTCCCAAATTTCAGGAACAACCATTTCTGTCATTCCAGTGATTTCTCAGTTGACTGAGTCAATCTTACTAAATTTCAGGGCAAAGCTTTGACTGTCCAGTTCTCGTGCTAATATAGTCTTATAAGAACTAAATGATAACAAAGGGCTGAATTACAACTCTGGTTACTCGCACACCAGATGTTTTGCATATATAACTTACTACACTGTTAAGAAGTTTACCTCTTTGCTCTTTTCCTTTCTATGAACACCTGGTAATACTGTGTGCCTTTAATTTGTTAGCTTTAAAATGACCTAAGGATTTTACACTGCCACTTATTACAAATTTGGTTAAAAAAAAAGTTATTGAAGAATCCAAGTAATACTTTTTCTTAGTGCCTAGTGCTGCAGTTGACATCTGTTAAAAACCTGATTTTCTTTAAAATTCCAGTCATCTACTCCATTTGTAGGAGTCCAGGATCTTGAAGTTTTTCATGATATTGAATGATTTGTATCTTCTTCCTCTTTTTTCCTATAAAATTTGGCCACGTTTAGCTATCAAGTATGTTCATGACCGTCTTTTAACTTTCTTACCTGCTTGTTGGCCAAGACTACATTCCACTTTTGCATAAGTGATCATTTGATCTTCATTTATTTACGGTTCATCTCTTTGAAACAGCGAAGATTCTAATGTGAAAGTAGTATTTAACTTTTATAAATGACCAGTCTTTTTACAGGTCTGTTTTATACTGAGTAGAGTAGTTGTCTGATCTGCGCCATCGTGTTCAGCGCATGCAGTGGCAGAGGGAGGGCTCGTCTCCCTGTGCAGCTCGTGTTTGTCGTGCTACTGAGCTGTGTGTGGAGGAGCAGCTTCCTGTTGATAACAACACACCTTCCAGCACAGCTGCTCAACAGATCTGTTTGCAAAAAGAATGCAGTGTTAAATGAAGAGGCCAGTATTTCATGCTGTGAAACCTGTGCTGAAGGAAAGTGTGTGAAAGATGTTAGTGTTAAGGCACTCGTTCGCCTCATTCCATGTGCAATTCATGTGCAGAGGTTCTCAGTGTTGGTAAATCTGTTCTTGGCTTGATGTTCCTGCTTGGTCACTTGTATATGAATCTTACCGGGCAGGAGCTCTTCGAAATGCAGATGTTCAGATCTGATTGAACTGATCTTTCAGTGCAGGAAATAACTGCTTGTAAGTAAAGGAAGTAAGATTTCTGTGTTAACATAATGAACTGGAACACTGGTTTCCCTGGACAGAAAATATTGATCATGCAACTGTTACTCGATCATTCTGTACTACAGATCAATAAAAACAAAACCACCTTTTGTGACCAACTTGTATAAATAAGACTTTGGTTTAAGGAACGGTGTCACTCTGCGCGTCAGTCTTGCAGCAGCAAGTCTTGTTGTGCTGAGGCTGGGCTAAGGGGAGGACGTGTCAAAGAGCAGTGTGGGGATGTCCTAACAGTCCCTGGATTTCCACATTCAGGGGAGCTCTGATCCTTCCCCGCTCCGTGGCAGTGGCTGCAGGAGCTGGGGGACACCTCTCCAGGGAAGGTTTTGTTGACACTCCACTGTAGTTTCCCTATCTTTAATGCAGTGTTTTGACACAACTGTCTACTGCTATTTAACTGTCTTAGGCTCAAAAGGTTTTAGGTAGTAGTGTTAAATAACAAGGCCAGTAATGCTAAATTCATTAAGCAAAGGCATTAATGATATCCAAATCTGTCCTGCACAAATAATGTGTTTTTATAACATACTTTTCCCTCCTGCTCCCTAAGCTGCCCTTTCCTCGCCCTGCTCCCCTTGCACGAGGGCAGCAGAGGTGTCCGTGAGCAGAAGACCAGGATGATCCGACCCTGCTTTCTGCGCAGTTGCCTGTCTCTGATCTCACATTAGTCTGGATTTTTGGATCTCTAGAGAGTGCTCAAACTAAAGGGCAATGAAAATTACCTAATGCCACCTATGGGAGCCTCTGTAGCTAGAGATCTGAGGGTCAGGATTTTTCCATTGTGAGCTCCTGGTTTTCAGGAGTTTAGCCAAGTTGACCATAAAATTCTTGACCTAAGTTAAGCTTGGAGGCCTCTCATAAAGAGACTTCTGCCATGATTAATCTGGTTTGCATTTAAATATTGAATAGGTGGCTAGGATACAGCTCTTGTAATCCTGTTAATTGGGGGTAAGGTGAATTAAAGCATGAATTTGCATGTTAGGCCATAAAATGGACTTGTAACATTTGATTATTTTTCACAAAAAGAAGTTGGAATGCTGATATTTGGTTTAAAAGTCTTTCTAGTACCATGAATGTTGTTTTGATCTCTCAAAAGAGGCAATAACGCAGGTGTTGACACCTTTCCGCTTCTCCAAAGGAGCATTTTACATGTTTGTACCAAGATTCCATTTTTGTATCTTAAACTGTAAAACAGCGGGTCCAGAAACAAGATGAAACTGCTATCAAGGTAAAATCAAGGCAGCCGATTCCATTCCTCGCCTCAGCGTGCTCAGAAAAGAAGTTTTGAGAAGGATTTTGTCAATACGGGTTTCGGGGGACTGCAGATTCCTTCGGGAGGAAGGCAGGGGAATCCCCCGCTGTTCCCTATGTGGGACTCAGTTCTCGTGTGCTGGGACGCGCCGGAGGTGTCACCAGGCCCTGGAAGGAGCCAGGGGGGTCGTGGCCAGTCTTGGTACTTCGACAATTCCATGAAATTATCCGTAACCAGTACAACTTCCATCTGCTGTTTAGTCTCTGCTAGTTCACGTTGCATGTTTACTTTAAACCAAATCTTTTTTGCTAAGCATGGTGCTTGTATTGGTTTAAATAAAATGTTTAATTAAATGGCTCTGTTCCCTGTGTTAATTGCAAAGCAGCCCCTTCAGAATGAGTGGGAAGGCCATAAATACCAGGTGTGACTCTTCCTTTTAGCTCCCCAGGGTTGGCTTCGAACGGGTGTTGGGTTGAGTCTCCAAGGTGCTGTTGAAAGAGCTATCGAGCCCATCCAGGGCTCCTGCCTCAGCTGCCAGCTCTGCTCTTCCTGCCAGGGCTGGAGAACTGTCTTAATGGAGCACAGAATAAACAGGATTGGTGCTGCTCTCTCTTTCAGGTGACAATAACCTGCAAATCCAACAGCTCTTGGGTGGACTTGATGTTCAGCACAAGTGGCACAAGTGACTTCTTGGTCAACTGGGTGTGTTACAGCACTTGCCAAAAGCTCTGGAAAAGTAGCCAAGCCGCTATGGAAGAAGAGGAGCAGCTGGTTAAAGGTGTGTGGGAGGAAGGCGAGGACTGAATCGCTCTCCTGGCAGAGAGGACCTCGTGGAATCCCGGAGCTCTCGGCCCTTCACCGAACGTGTATCTACACTCAGGTAGTTGTTCACTGGTGCTGCTAGTCAGCAAAGGGTGACTGACCAAGTTGCAGAAAGGCCTAGATAGGAGGAGCAGCAGCTCTAGTCCAGGAAGAGGGTTTGGCTTGTGATGGTCTCGCGATGGCAGCACTTTGGATAGAGACAGAGCAGGGAAAAGGGGGAAGAGGGGAGCGCAGGCTGTTCGGGAGCAGCTGGAGCCATCAGTGTCCAGGGAGCGAAGGAGCTGGGGCAGCAGCAGGGAAGTCCCTGTCACCAAGCAGGGGTGACCAGGGCACGCTAGTGTGAGAGGAGGAACCTTCAGCCTGGTCTAGGCTGGTCCACGCTGCCGGATAACCGGGAGGCGGCCGCGCCGCCGCGCTCCCAGCTGCGGTCTGCCCGGCCATCTGCTCGGCCAGCAGCAAATCCTGGATTGATTTGCGAATGTGATTAATTCAGCGAGGCTGCCGGATCAAGGGATCAGCTAGAGACAACGTTTATACCCTGCCTCCAACTGTGAGTGTGCAATCATTTGCTTCCAAAGCACAAAGCAAACTGTACGGCAGCATTACGGGAGAATGGGAAAACTGATCCGCTCCAGAGCCCCGTTCTCTTTCTGTGGCCCCATTCCAGCGTCCGTAGTAAAGTCTCCCACACGGCTGCTGGCAGAGCTGTTCCCCTTTCGCCGGCAGCTTCTGCGTTTCCCGGCACTGTGGCTGCTTCCCGCTTCCTTGCTGGGCTTCAGTCATGAGACCTGAGGGCTCCTGCCTTAATCCAGCCCCGTCACCCTTCCTGCTGCCACCGCATCCAGCCATGGCCGTGTTTCTGCTATGGCAATCAGCAGTGGGAGTAATTAACACAGGAGACTTCTTTAGATGTTACATTGGGTACCAGAAGTGCTGCCACCCCGCAAGATTAGTGCTGTGGCTTCAGCTTCTCCGTTCACTCAGGCTGCCACCACGACGCTGGTTTCCATTCGCATGAGAATTTAAAGCTACTCTCTGAAGAGCCAAGACTAAGGATGGGGCTTTCACAGACCCACTGATGCAGTTAGGCTAATGCAGAACCTTTCTGAAAATCCCCCCTTTAACTGGTTACGGAGAGGTCAAAACCTGGAACCCGACTGTAAAACAGGTTTTGGAGAAACAATTTTCAGCCCCTTTGCCTCGCTGCTCGCCTGAGGCAAAGGATATCCCTCAAGTGTGAGGATATCCATTAATGGGAGCAATGTGAGGCAGGAGGAAAACAAACCCTCCTGCTTAAAAGACAGGCTGAGCATTTAGCCCATGACAAGGAAAACTGTTGCCATCTGACAGTAAATATTGGGGAAGGATTGAGGCCACGAGTGGATTCCACAGCCAGACGTGGGGAGACGCCGAGCAGCATCTGTGCTTCGAAATCGCCTCTTAACTGTGGCCCTTGGTTCCCTTGGGATTTTCCTTCGCCTGCAAAGGGGTTTCTAACTCTGGTTCGTGCACGTGGTTGTGGACATTCCACACAAGGAGGCTGGAGATGGGATAATTACCCATGGATGAGGGATCTCTGCCCATTCGGAAGGGAGCCGGGGCACTCCCGGATCCGGGCATCTACTGAAGTCAATAATACTTGCTACTGCCCTGGTATCTTTAACTGAAACCACTGTTTTTCGGGCATATTGTTTTTAATGGTGAAGAAAGTGGTTCTCCCGCATTTCACCCCGGGAATTCCGAGAATTGCTGTCAGGGGCCTCGCAGCTCCCTGCGAGGCGCCACGGGCGGGAGCTGCCGCTGGTGCAGCCCGGTGCCGATCCTGCTGCTTTCCGAGCGGACAAACGCTGGGGAGGGAGTGACAAGGAAGTGAACAGACCCCGACGTTTTCCCCCGGGATTCAAATCAGGATTAAACTTGGAGTCCAGAAAATAGGGAAGTGCCTTAAAAGCTCTCGGCCATCTCCAGATCCAGATCTCCACTGTCCCTTCCCTACACAGATCCTTTAAAGCTGTTTTGTGATTTTTTTGCTTGGAGGTTTTTTTTGCAAGGAAGGGGAGGCTCCTGACAGCCAGTTGTGTGCTTAGATCCCAAAGAAACTAATGAAAGGAGGATTGATTAGTTCCTTTGCTACAGACTTTAATTTCCGCCTGTATTATCTTTAAAGGGCAATCTATAATATAAGAGATCCTTCAATGAGCAGCTCTTAGTGGTGCAAAATTATGGCTCTCTCCCATGTTTCCTGACAGGATAATTGCAGCTGGCGGGCGTGCAGCACCAGCGCTGGGAAGATGCTGTTTCCTTGTGCTGGAGGCAGCGCTGCCTGCGTGCAGACGGGGCACATTTTGTCCTGTGTTTTGGTAGGACGCGTCTCCATCGCACAGACACGTTCGCTCGCTCGCGTGCTTACAACTCGCAGCCCAAAACCCCACTGCGTCCCCGTGTTTCGGCTAATAGGGGTCATATATCCCAGTGCAAAGCCTCAGGATCTCCTTTATCTGGGCGCTGTGATGCAGATCCGAGGGGCGCTGAGGTCCCCTACATCCATGGCACAGGCCTGCGGGGCGGCTGGACGCGCATGCGGCTGCGCATCGTGATGTGCCTTACGCACGAGCCTGGGGGGGTTATCACAGGTGTGGGGGGAACCAGGTCTCCTTGAGCACCAACATCCATGAATTTAGTGTTGGAGCAGCTCTAATTCTGCAGGATCTGCCCTGCTGGGGAACTCCAGGTGTAACACACAAAGCGGGGATGGTGAAGGTCGCTATGGCACGGCGTCTTTTGAGTACATTGTCACCTGGAGTGGACCTGGCTGCTCTTTTTTACACCACAGCGCAAGCCTGGGCCATCACCAGCCCCGGCGTGTGGCTCCAGCATCCTCTTTCTTTGCTTTTTCCAAGGTAAATGAGGCCTTAGGAGAAGTCCGAGTAACCGTGGAGTGCAAATAGAAAACATTGGGTCTTCCAGGAAAGCTCTGCAAGCAGCCTCAGCAGCAAGAAGGGCCCAGAAGATGCCTCAGAAAGCGGGTTTTATACCTGAAGCTCAGTGTGGCTCTGCTGGGAAACAGCAGACTTCCGAAGGGCAGCAAGTTCACTACGGCCTTTCCTCCTGCTGGGGTGGAGGAAACAAAACTTCCCGCCGTTAGTGTGAGACCAAACGAATTGCGTGTGAAGCTCTGGCAAGTGTCACTGCCAGAATGTGAGGTATTTGTCCGCTGTTAGTTCTGTGGAAATCATCCCTTGTGAGGCCTGTCTGGGAGAGGCGGCTGCAGAGGCGCTACCCGACCTTCTTGCAGGTTTTACTGCTTTCACACAGAACGGTTTTTATGTAATCCAGCAGAAAACACCTATGTGATGTTCTCCCCAGACTACTTGTTTTCTGCTGTTGCTGTTTCCTTTCAGCCAGACCCAAATCGTATCGATTTTGGATCGCAGGAACTCGTTTTCCTCCAGGCAGGCGCAGATCTCCGTGCTCAGACGTTTCCTCCTCGCGCACATTCGCCGCCTCTCTCGTTTTCCCAGACATTTTTCACACTTTGTCTTATCAAATCATCTGCTCCGAAGCAGCATCATATTTATTGCTATCACACATCTGTCTGCCACGTTTCAACCAGAAGAATATAAATGTGTTTCATCTAGCTCTGGGGCAAATTCTGTTTTCAAGCCACTTTGTGTTACTGTTTTCTTGTTTCTTGGTTTCTTGGGTTTGCAGATGCAGAGTCAAACGTCAGACCAAATCCATATATGTTGTATTAACGGAATACAATAATAGTATGTTAGGGGAAGTTCATATAAGTTGTATTGATATAACATGATATTAAAGTTAGGCCTAGCTCAATATATGGTGTATTAATAGAATACAACATTAATATTTTAGGGAAAGCCCATATAGCCCATATTGATGGAATACAGTATTATATGTTAGAAAAAGCCATAACAACATACTAATGTGTTAGGCCAAATACAACATAGAATCCCAGAGTTGTTATGGTGGGAAAAGACCCTCAGGATTGAGTCCAGCCATAAACCCACCTTGCTGCCGGCTGCCGCACCGTGTCCCTGCGGGCCCCTTGCACCCGTGTCCTGCACACGGCTGGGGACGGCGGCGCTGTCACCTCCCCGGGCAGCCTGATCCAGCGCTCCCCCACGTCCTGCTGGTGGAACAGGGTATCAGTATGTTGGGCCAAGTCCGTATGTGTCCTGTTAATGTAAAATAATCCCATGAAAATATAAAAAGTTATAAAACAGTACGGTGTTAGGCCAACTCCGTGTGTGTCGGACTGATGGAAGAGGATGTTAAAGGCAGGACGAGTCTGTGCAGATCCCGTTAATGCAGCGCGGTATCGATCCGGGAGGGAAGCCGATGCGGGTCCTATCAGTGCTCTAAGGGCTGTCGCCTCCCCGCGCCGCCGGTTCTGCCGGCCGCGGGGTTCGAACCTGCGTCCCCCGCGGGGCTCGAACGCGGGTCGCGGCGCGGGGCGGCCGGCAGGGGC
>VWPW01017370.1:433808-592093 GCA_013389825.1 Crypturellus undulatus | reverse complement strand
GGGCGGGCGGCGGCGTTCCCGGCGAGCCCCGCGCGCGCGCCCGGCGCCGCCATGGCCTTCACGTTCGCCGCGTTCTGCTACATGCTGGCGCTGCTGCTCACCGCCGCGCTCATCTTCTTCGCCATCTGGCACGTGAGTGCGGCCGCGCCGCCCAACGGCGCCGTTACCGCCGTTACCGGCGTTATTGCCGTTATTGCCGTTATTGCCGTTACAGCCGTTACCGCCGTTATTGCCGTTACAGCCGTTACCGCCGTTATTGCCGTTACAGCCGTTACCGCCGTCACGGCGGCGGCCGCGCGGGGTGCTGGGGTGGCGGGTGCCGCCGGTGTTGGGTCCCTGCCCGGCGGGGCCGCCTCGCTGCTCCGGCCTCTGAGGAAGCCCGTTCAGAAGGCGCCCGGTTTGAACACGAGCCCGGGCCCCGGGCGCGCGGGGTCGGTCCCGGCGTGTCCCGGTGTCGCGATCCCCATCCCGACGAGTGCTGCTCCCGCCGCGTGTCGACGCTTGCGGCGTTCGGGGTCCCAGAAACGCCGCCGCGGCGCCGTACCCACGGGTTATTTTCCACGGATGATGTGCTTGCTTCTTCTGGATTGCAGAATGGTAACTGTTTGTTTCTATTGCAGATTATAGCGTTTGACGAGCTGAAGACTGACTACAAGAATCCCATAGACCAGTGTAATACGCTCAATCCTGTAAGTTGGCCATCAGCAATCTCCTCTGTGTTCAGGCCCAGGGCTCTTTCTCACTCAGTCCAACCCCAGCAGGCGGTAGAGATGCCCTTGGGTTGACGAAACGTAGCTGTTCGATAAGAGCTCCCAGGGAGACTTCTTTATTGCTTCCTTTCAGGCGTGAATATTCTGACTGTTATTAATCTGCTGGTGATCTTGTCAGCTGTCCTACTAACGTTCTTTCAATCTGCTTTTTGCATTTTCGGCACAAAGACAGTTGAAAAGGTCAAAAAGATTAAAAGAGTCAAAATTGCACTAAAGGTGTGTACTGCTCTTTAGTTGAATGTTTTTAACGCCACTTCATTTTGTTAGGAGCATCTGTACTACTCCTAAGATGTTTTGTTTATTGTGCCTGTTCATCTGCTTGTTATTTGTCTGTTCAGGTTAATAGCGACTTCATAAACTTCCATGTTTTTTGCCCAACAACTTTGCTTGCTTACCAGGCGAAGTGGGGAAAACTGTTACATGCCCCTTTCCTACATCCCAGCATTGGCTTGAGATAGAAATAGCTGGTGTTTTTTCACTCAGTATTTATTAAACTCTGAGGTTGTAGGAGATTAGTTGTTTTTTAAACATTGACTGCATAAGTTCTAGTTTGGCATGAGGATTTTGGTGGCAGGCCTTATTTTCAGTTTTTGTGTCCCAGGACTGTGGATGTCTCTTGGCGTCCTTTTTGGGATGCAAGTCTGACAGCCCTCGATTTGTGAAAAGAGTTTGAGCAAACTATTCTCTTGCAAAAAGGTTCTGCGCAAACTATTTGGTGGTGCCTCTGACAGGCCGCTAATATTTATTAATATTATATATCACATCCTCTGGTGAATTGGCACCTCCTGCTTGTGGTTCTCGTGTTGCTGGAGCAGCCGGGCTGCAACTTCCAGTAGTGCTTTGAGGAGTGAAGTACAAAGAGGCAAATGAATCTGCAGTTGCTGGGGTGGAAGCGTAGTTAAACACGCACCTCGTGACTCAGTGAGGAGCAGAGGAGAGGGCTCCTCGTGGGGAGCCGGGTTTGCTGCCCGCATCGATGCGCATCTAACAGTTTCCCCCGCTTGCTCTGTTCTACAGCCATTTCTGCCAGGGTACAGGGGAGGGCAAATTCTCATTGCATTATGATCTTATCGCAGCCAATTAAGTATTATAATGCGCATGTTTGAGGCAAATATTAACCTTCTGTTAACCCCCATGCATGGAGTGTTTATTTATATGATAGCTTTGTGAAAGGAAAATATTTAATAACTTGATATTTTCAGTTCTGAAAGTTGATTAGATGCTAAGAGCAAAGTTAAGTTCCAAACTCTTAAGAAAATGTAGTAGACAAATGGACAAATTCTGGGCAAATGCACAGAAGTGATGTCTTGCTGTACAAAGATTGAATCATTCTGATAATGAGAATTGATAGCAAGATCAGCCCCAAACAGTAACTGCTCAGTGCACCACTGATGCCTTCTCTTTTTTCTGGTCCTGCTGGAGCAGCATCTAGGCTCAGCGAGGATTTTTTCCTCTTCATGATAGCTCTCAGGATAGAGTATGAGTTGTTTTGGTTATTTTTTTTCCTAGAAAAATGGAAGGAGTAAGGAAGGGAGACAAAATCTGGTCATAAGATTTTTAAGAGGCAGGTATTCTGGTGTGTGTGCAGGGTATAAAACACGAGAAAAATGTGTTTTGAGATGTGTAATTAATAGATTTTACATATTTCAGACCCACTAAACCCATTACAGTGGGCTGCCAAGCACACTGTGTTTTGGGTAGTTTTTCTTTTTTTTCCCTTCCCTCTTTCTTATAATTGCCAAGTTGTGAATGGTAAGTACATGAAGAAGAATCTGAAAAAAACAAAAACAAAAAACAAACAACAGAAAAACAGACCTTGAATGTGATGACATTGCCTGATGACAGCTCATCTCTGTTGATGCTGATGCAATTTTTTGTTTGGTGCTTTGTTGAAAGACACAGAATGTAGCAGCAGAGGGTGAGGATGTCTGTCTGCTGCTGCCTTGAGATTTCTAGGAAGATATTTTTGGCGTTTAAAGGAAGCATGTGCATAGACAGAATGAAGGAGAAATCACAAAACACTCAATCTTGGATGTGCTCATCCTACACAAATAGCGTTATGTATATATGCATGTGTCTATATGCATATATATATATATATATATATACACATACACATTTTAATCCTCGATTTAGAAATTAAGATTTCTCTCTTGAAAGATTTTAGTTAGTGATCCTGAGTTGAGCAGTCAAAATTTTAGAATTGCTTTTCTGAATTGTCCCGCAAAGGAAGTAAAGGTGCCATTTTTGGGTGAAACTGCTTTAGGAAATTTTACTTCTGTGCCGGGTGTGAGCTTCTGCTGGCTCTTTGCATGCATTTAATCTACGTCTCTCTCCATGATACTACATTTAATATCACCGATACTACCTGGCATGTCACGCTTCCTGTGACTTACAGTAATGCACAGTAGCTCTGTGCACTTCTGGGGTGCACGGTGCCACCAAGCTGCATGTCGGGGACCCGAAAATGCGCCCGGTCCGTGGGCCGCCAGGAGAACGTGCCCAGGGCTGCTGCTGCCTCCCCTGCGAGGCTGCCAGAAGGCCCATGCTTGGGTCTGTGCGTGCCGAGGTGCACAGCAACGCCACTGCGCCTGTTGCTTGAACAGTTAACAGGTTCGTTTGGTAACAGTTTGAAAGCTCACGGATGGGTTAATACCAGAACACAGCTTGAAAATAGTGAAACACAAAACACCTGCCGCAGGGAGCGCGTTTCCTGTTGATATTTCTGTGTTGCATGAGGAGAAATATCTCCATACCCTCCTCTGTTATGAGGGCCGTGTATAAAGTGTAGAAGCTGGGAAAAGTGCACTTAGGTAATCAAAGTGATAGATATTTCTGCATCTTTCACATTGTACAATTTTATTTTTGGTTAATGAGTATTACGTGAAAACAGCAACACATATATTGCTAGTTGTTGTTTTCACTTTCCACAGTTGTCTTGTTCCTATTAGTGTTTTTAATATTTTTAAACAATAACTTCAGAATAAATTATGTGAGTTGGAATAAACAGAAGTTGTGACTCATGTTTTTCTTTTGCAGCTTGTACTTCCAGAGTACCTCATCCATGCATTCTTCTGTGTTATGTTTCTGTGTGCAGCAGAGTGGCTTACACTGGGTCTCAATATGCCTTTGTTGGCTTATCATATTTGGAGGTAATTCTGGCGAGTCCGGTGTCTCTGTGCTCGTTATATCTCATTTTCCTCTTGCAGTGCTTCCTGTCAAGTGTTCTGCTGCTTGGCAAATAAAGATGCTTTCTGATAAACCATTCGGAAAGCTCGTATTGCGGTTAAATACGAATAATTGCATTGCCTTTTCAGTAACATCTTTATCTTGTCATGCTGTGCAAGAACTGAGCACCGATGTGTGTGCATTCCGCCTAGCAAGGACAGGGCTGCAGTGTTGTGGGTATTTGGGCAGTGGGGACCGTTGGCAGTGGTGTCAGTCCTGCTGTCCTCGTGTGCCTGAGCCGCAGGCACCCCTGTGACTGGCCAGTACTCGTTTTAGTGGTGATTAGAGGCAATAGGGTTATGTCCCCAGGCACCAGTACAGATTAGGGGTTGACCTGTTGGAAAGCGGCTCTGTGGAGGGGCATCTGGGAGTCCTGGTTGATGACAGGTTACCTGAGAGGCAGCAATGAGCCCAATTGGCCAAGAAGGCCAATGGGCTCCTGGCTGCAGCAGGAGGAGCGTTGGCAGCAGGGCCAGGGAGGGGATCCTGCCCCTCTGCTCAGCTCTGAGGAGGCACCTGGAGTGTTGGGGGCAGCTCTGGGCTCCCCAGGACAAGAGGGACGTGGAGCTGCTGGAGAGAGGCCAGTGCAGGGCCACGAGGATGATGAAGGGACTGGAGCATTGAACGTGTGAGGAGAGACTGAGCGAGTTGGGCCTGTTTGGTCTGGAGAGGAGAAGACAGAGAGGAGATTTGATCAACATGTTCAAGTACCTGAGGGGAGAGTGTAGGGAAGATGGGAGCGTGCATCTTCTCGGTGGTGGCCAGTGATAGGACAAGGGGTAACGGAAGAACTTGCTGTGAGGGTGCCTGAGCCCTGGCACAGGCTGCCCAGAGAGGCTGTGGAGGCTCCTGCTCTGCAGATCTCCCAACCCGCCTGGATGCCCCCTTGTGCTCTAGGTGTCCCTGCTGGAGCAGGGGGTCGGACTAGGTGATCCCTTAGCCGTTCTGTGATTCTGTGTGCTCCTCTTCTCTGTGTTCTCCAACCTCTTCTTGAGAAGTACTATTTAACATTGAATCAAAATACCATTTTCTTTTGAAATGAGATAGAAACTTGTAAACTTGCCTGATACCCTGCTGTTTGGCATGACTCATGGCGCGGCAGCTCCTGCGGCACTGGGTGTACAAGCTCCTGAAAAGCCCTTGAACTTCAGCTGGGAGCGCTGCTCCTGTAGCTCACGGCTCCTTTATGGAGTTGCTGTGACGGATGCAATTCCTTGTCTCAATCTGGTATGAACTGGTGGGTGTGTGAATAGGGTGCAGGAAATAACGTTTTCTTTTCTTGTCCCTGTAAAAAAAAAATCTGTTGCTAATTGTGTATCACTTCCAGGTACATGAGCAGACCTGTGATGAGTGGCCCTGGTCTGTACGACCCTACAACCATCATGAATGCAGATATTTTAGCCTATTGCCAGAAAGAAGGATGGTGCAAATTAGCATTCTACCTTCTATCATTTTTTTACTATCTATATGGGTAAGTTCCTCTTTTTTCTTTTCCCGTTTAATTTAAGTGAGAGACTTTCTGATGAGGCTTAGCGTAGAAGAGAAATGTTGTGCATGAAAAAATATATAAAATCAAAAATATTCTCAAAAATATATATTCTCAAAAATATTTTAACTGCGGATTCTTTTTCTGTTTTAAAAACACAAGTTGTAATTTGGTTTTCATTACTGATTTGAACCGCTTTATATCAAATTGATATTTTCAATATCAAGAAAACTTGACTGGGGACTTGAAAGCTCCAAGCCTTTCTTCCTTTAACGCCAGTTTAATAAATCCCCAGTATTTTCGTTAAGAAGTTGGAATAGTAATTTTCTAGCTAAGTGGTTACTTTGGTGTAGGTATGATTTCTGTTAAAGGCAGAAGAGTCACTCCAGAAGGGGAAAGTGTAGGAACCACAAAAGCCAGAGCAACCTCCAGGTTTCCTTCCTCTCGCTGCTCTCAAGCCAGCAGCCACCCCTGCTGCTGGGCTTGTGTGTCACAGGCCACCAACAACAGGGACCATTGAGCAGTCCCCCTTTCTCTGTGTGCTGTAGTTCCTACAATGTAACTAGAATAGTCCAAGGCTTTTAACATGTGTTAATTGACTTTACGCAGGACTTTCCATCTTAATGTTGGTTCATCTAGTGGCAGCTGAGCATGTTGTATCCATTTGTGTCATATTTTATAATACCATTATTTTAGTTTTTAAAAAGGTCATGAAATTGGGTGTGCTGGTTTCTAAAAACTTCAGTACAGTTGCAATCCATGTGCCTCATGGCAATTTATTTCTTAGAAAAATATACAAAACTATATTACTTTTAACATCATGTATGTTTGTGTGTGCATATATATATAGAGAGAGAGAGAGAAAGAAAGAGAGAGAGAGGGGGGTATATATGTTTAACAGTAATCAAAGTGTTATATCTTAATATCTTTCTTTTATTTTCCAGCATGATTTATGTTTTGGTGAGCTCTTAAGAAGACTTTCAGTGAGCTTTGTTCCAGTTAAATGCATGCAAAAGCCACAAAACATGGATTCTTTCCAACAAGAACCTGTTACCAAGACTAAATATGGAATCTGATGATTGCATTTGCATTAGAAAAAATGACTCCCTTCTTTTTAAAATATTTCCACATTTTATACCTGTGGAAAGACTGTTTTCTTATATTTTACTGGGACAATGAAAATTAAAGAAAATTAAATGTAAATTAATATAAAAATTGGTTTCAAATGGTCAAAATGTTTTGACTTCGCACTCCATAAGGAACAGCCATAATCTTCAAGTAGCTATTCATTACTATACATAGTATATTAGGACTTTTTCTTTTTTAACTGGGCTTTATAGTGGTTCATTTGGACTTGCAAATCCCCCTCTACCTAGAATTGAGCTGTAGCTGTGAAGTGCTTGAGAAGGACTGAGAGCTTTGCTTGTTTACCTGTAGAGGACTTCAGTCTTAGAGGTGAATACATGGGCACAATTGCAAAAATAGTAGTTCTGTTTTTTATTTTGCCTTTTTTTTATTTCTGTATGGTTAAACTTTTCCTGTATATGCATGATTGAGACATTTTCTGTATGTTCATCAAATATTAGCATTGTTTTAATTTCAAGCATATGTCATTGTGATAGAGAAGATGAATTGTCCATGAAGGAATAAATTGATTTTTTTTTTTTTTTACTGTCTGTACAGTCTTAATAACAAATTGACAAAGTCCAGTGGTAAAAGTACTCTTGAGTTTGATTAATGCTACAGACCTTTTCAAAGCAGAAATTGAAATTGTGAAACTGCCCTCCTGTTCCTTAGTGCAATAAATAAAAAATCCAATTGAGAGATGCTTATTTTTACCTGGTGCCTTGTTTTGTTTTTAAATTGAACAGATACTTCCTGTATTTATCTGCTTATTTTATGATGTAAAATTGTATTACCTTTAAAAATAGTGTTCAGATTTGAACTGTGTCTGGAAAAGGAATACTTTAATTTCTATTTTTTTAGAAGTGAGGGAGGGAAAAAGCTTGAGATAAAGGGGTACTATTGCACTATAAATTGTTACTATGTGCAGCTGCTTAATCTAGGAATAATAATTGGGATTTTTTCCATTTACCTAGGCTAGAGAATAATGAAATAGCTTTCCAGTCTTGCTTTTGTATAGACTTTATTTGTTCACTTTGGTATTCTCTGATGTGAGATGCAATAAAGATTTTAAGAGCAGCTCTATTGGGCTAGACTAGAAATCCATGTAACCCAATACTGATGTTTTGGATACTGGTCAATAGCAAGCAGTTGAGGAAAACAGCAGGAAACAGGGCTGGTATTGAAGGGTTTGGGGTTTTTTTTTCACTGAATACTGGCCAAGTATATTTGAAACCTGCATGTTTCAGATTTTGTGAGCCAGAGGTTATACATCCTTAACAGCCTTTGAACAGCTTTTATTTTTCAGTAATTTAGTTGCTCTTTTATAGTATCGGGTGAAAGATATATCCTGGAGCAATGAGTTCTGCAGCTGAATTACTCAATATGTAAAAAAAATAGTTTGAAACTTTTGCATGAGTTCATTTGGTACCTGTAAGGCCTTTTCTTGAGCAGTACTGAAGATTTCACCCTTTTCACCTTTTCTGTGCGGGGCATCATTGAATAGATCTTCATTATCTTTTTTTTTTTCAGTGCTGAGAAGTCTGTTTAATCTCTTCTTGAATGGAAGTTATTGCATACCCTTGAATAACCGATTTCCTACTTTTAAGATGGAGGAGATCAGAACTGATCTCATTATATAAGACTTAGATACACAGTGGATTTAGAGTGGTGCAGTTTTTTGCTCTCCTTCAGATTTTTTTTAATATACTGTTGTATCAAGCTTACTTATAGAAAATCAGCTATAATAAGTTCAAGTTTTCTTTCCTTAAATATAACTCACAGCTTACTCTGTATTTTTTTTCTCATATGTGTTTCTTCTTTGCATTTATTGACACTTAATCTCACTCCCTTTTACTACTTGGGCATTCAGCAGGATGAGATCATTTTAAATTATTTTGGACTGTTCCAAGCAGTTTTGCAGCAGTTTCAGGCTTTATCTCACTAAACACATACCCCTGAAACTCTACGAAAGCCCTTCTTTACAGATTTTTTTTCTTATTGTTTAATCCATTTTTACCAGTTGTTAATTGTCAAAAGGATTTTATCCCTCATCCAGTTAAGTGTGGAGCTCTTAACAAAATATTTATTGAAAGTCATTTTGTAAATTCCCAAATATTTTTTGTATCACATCATCTTTATTTTCCTGCTGTTTGCCTTCTTCAGAGACCTCTCAGTTATGCCTTCAGTCTGCATAAATAGAACTAACCACCTCTTTCTGGTGTTTGTACATTTATTGATTTGTTATGGAAATGAGATTTACTGGCGTATAGCCTTAACATCTCCTTGGGTTTCTAAGAGCCCTCTCATTCCTTTGCTGCCTCAGGCTTATTTAAACCAAGTTATATAGCAGACCAATTGTGATAGTAATTTAAAGTTCATCTGTTCTTCTGCAGCTTATATGATGATGCCATTTGGCCTTCGAAGTCTTTTTTGTTAATGATTTTCTTTTAAAATGTGTAATATTTCAGTTTGAAATTCCTGATTGTTCTGCTAGGGAAGAATTATATATTGGAAGTTTGAGCACACTTGTGGTGGCAATCATAGTTGAGAATTAAGTTTTTGCTATTTGTACAAACTCTTTATGTGAAAGGTTGTCATCTTCTGCATCTTGCTGCAAGAACAAAGATACAGTTTATGCTGCTGTTCCTTTCTTCTGCCTGGCTAGTGAGCTTAAATTTAGGACTTCTGGTTGGTCAGTTCAGTTGATGAAAAACACAGCCTTTTCAGCTATCGTAAGACTTGATCTGTTGTGAGGGAAGGCTAGGAAAAGGGGATCAAGATGATGTGAAAAAGAAACAGAAAACTTTAAATCTGCATAGACATATTAGCTAGAAAAGCTACCTTCAAATGGCGATTTAGTGGCTCTGTAGTCTAAAAGAACAGACAGCTTTAAGGTAGGCCTGTTCTTGTTTTCCTATGAATATTTCCAACTGTGGTTCTGACAGTACTTCAGTCTGTAACTTGTAACTCTCACAACTGTCTGACCATATTGCTTTACTAACTTCCAGTGGTTCAGGTGTGTTTAAAGAAAGGATTTTTTTTCAGAATAGTTTAGTATTAGTTTAATCGTTTAATAATAGCTTAACAATAAACTTTGTCACCTGTTAAGATAATACCTTTCACAGATGAAATCTGATAGCATTTAATTTCTTCTGAAGACCACATCCAGCTATGCAGTAATCTTTTCCAAGGAGATCTAGTAAAGTATTTGCAACACTTGCATTGTCCTGTGGATTAGCAAATTCAGACCCTCACACTGCATCAATGAGGCATCTCTACTTGAAAATTAGGGTTTTGGGAAAGCATCGTCTCTGACTGGTCCATCCATCTGTTTATGAAAAGAAAATCTTATGGAATGGGGAGGGAAGGGAGGAGGAAACAAAGCCAGGCTTTACACCTTTAATTTGAAAGAGGATCCCATGAGTGCTTGCATCTGAATATTCCTGAACATAAGTTCTGAACAGAGTAAGCCCACTTCCTTGTATAGTTCTACTATTGAACTTAAACTCAAAGACAACCCTAGAGCCAAAATACTTCTGTAGAGTCTGTTCTGCTATGGATGACGAATACATGGGAACTCAAGAACTCAAAAGATCTTTAAACTGTCTAAACATTGTGGAGAAAGGTCAGAAGCAGAAGTTAAAACTTAACGTTCTGGGAAAGCAGAGCCTGAGTTGTGATGACTGCCAAAGAAGTGGTTGAGAATGGCGTTTAAAGAGCTTTTAGTGCTGCTCTTCTCAAAATGTTAGCTCTGACCAGTACAACCTCCACATATTAGTTCCTGTGCTAACTACCATCTGGTATAGGGATTTGACCCTTGGACCAGACCGTATGAAAGCAACTGGTGCAGGTGCATGTATAGTATGTGTAGTGTATATCTAGAATTAGTCCTGCATTCAAAATGTAGGTCTGGTATTAACTACTTTTTGGAGTTCAGGGAGATATAGAAAAAAAACAAGTAACATTTCTCTATGTATCAGTAAGCTTCCTGCTCAGCCATCTTTAAAAGTCATCTGCTATATAACTGGTGTCTAAATTCCTTCAATTGTAAGGAATAAGCCCTGAACAGGGGATAGCCATGCATTTTTTTTCTTCCCTGATTTAAGTGGTAGAAGCATCAGGGGAAGGAATAACACACAGATTGATTAAAGTAGTCTAAGTAAATAATCCCATGCTGCAATAAACTGGAAAATTGTTACTGTCTGCTTTAGCAGTGGAAAAAAAGAACAACATTTAGGCAACAATTAAACTAATTTAAATTAAATTTCTACTGATAACATTTAACATTCAAGCGTTTCTGTTCAAATAAAGTATTAAAAGGCTATAAAAAAATCTCATAAAGCCAGCAAAGCAGAGTTCAACTCAAAACTGCCAGTGTTGTAGCAGTGAGAGCATCTCACAGCTTATATTTATTAGAACTTCAGCAGGATAAACTTGGATGCTGTTAGGAACAAGTGATGTTAATTATGAGCTAAGACATGTAATAGTTACTTAACTGAAGACAAGCTCATATGACTTGTAGGGCACCAGCAGGAAAATAATTTTAAGGCACTGAGCATTAGACTGCCAAAGTGCAGATGAAGATGCTTTAAAGCTTGGAGGATTCCCCTCTCCTTCCCCATATTACCCAGCTGGTTTGGCTGCTGTATAGTTTTAGACAATACCCATTTTAAAAGCTATTTAATCCTTCAGACTGAAAAATATAACCTCCAGTCTGTTTATTTGTTTTCTTTGCACTTATTCCAAACCCTGTGGTATTTTTCACCATCAGACACAGGTTAGATGGATCTTGGCTAGGATCCTATGATTTCTTATAAAGGGTGCACAAACTCGAAGGGGCAGCTGGGGGACAATTTCTAAAGTCTCCCAGGAATCAACACTCAGTTAATTCCCTTTGCATCTTCTGACTGCATTTGTTTTTCTAGCAGTATCATCACCTCTTCCTTCTCGAGTTGTGCAGTGCTCAATGCCCCCTAAAAGGAAGGCATTAAGATGGGAGGCTGAGCAATAGGTTTATCTTCTGTTTCTCAAGTGAAAGTCCCGGGAAGAAGGCACAGGACAATCCCACACAATAGTAAACAGCCTGAAGGCTGCAGTGAAAATGGAAGCATCAGAGCAACAGTGCGGGGTAACTTCCTATCACTGAAAGTTTGTCCCTCTACCTTCTCAGCTATATCCTTACAGCTATAGCATGACATACCTATGTCACTCACAACGAACAGCCTCTACAGAGGCAGAGAACTGGACAGTTACTGTCATTTGATCGCATCGTTCTCAGAAATGGGCTCAAAACAGTATTAACTAATCTGCTGCCTCTGTCTCCATTGTAACCACACTTAACTTTCCACAAGAGTTTGGCTCCTTCAGACAGTGCCGTCTCATGAGAATGGGTTTGTAAAACAGCTCAGTACATCAGCATTTGCCTTCCTCTTCTCAGTGTTTGCAGACACACAAGCATCCAAGGCCACCGTAACAGCTGAAAGATTTGTTTTTAAAAAGGCTCTGTACAGCCATGCTTTACCCCTCAATATGAAAACACAAGGATACAATTCTTATCTGAATGTAATCAAAAGGAGCAGTGATACAAGAAAGTCAGTCCTGTACTTATAGCTATACAAATTAATATTCCATCTCCCTTTACTTTTCAGGTCTTCGTTAACTAGGGTTTTTTAAGAGAAACTGCAATGTAAGTCCCTGTTCCTGTATGAAAATAAATCTATAAGTACAAGAGGATAGAAAAGGGCATGATGAAGGACAGATCTTGTTATTCTTTAAATCTTACTAAGGCTTCAATAACAGATGTGAGCTAGTGATTGCTGCAAGCTTCTGCATCAGCAGGAAGCCTCAGGATTTCAGTGGAGGTCTGTGCAGGGAGCTGTCAGCAGGAACAGTCAAAGACCACAGATCAGAGAGAGCTCTTTACCATGAGCTCAGCTATAATGATGTCTACAGAAAATGCTTTAGAACAATTTAAGAGTGAAATCTGCACTGCTAGAACCCACTAAGGCCCAGAGAGACATTATCCTCCCACAACATCTGCTTTAGCTTACAGCTCATGTCATATATGAGATCATCCAACTTAGCAGTAAGGAGCTGTGTGGTGCCATTCAACACGCATTAAGGGCTTGCTGCACAGAGGAAAAAAAACAATAAAAAAAATTAAAAAAAAGAAGATTCCAGAAAGTGCACAAGGTGAGAGAAACAGCTTTCCCAGCTTGAATTAGTCATAAAGCAGCTGATTGTTATTTGACAGGATACACAACTGGTCATGCTTTTGGGGAGAACTTTGTATTTTACATGGACGCGTAAGGAAAGGGAGGCAACTAAAGTCTAGTTTATTACTATTTTCTAGTTGCTTTCCAGGCAGCTTCTGAGCACTTCCAGAGTTCTGCATTGCTTGGCAATATCAGGAGCATCTCCATCATGAACAGGATAGTGGTGCACAAAGATGTCATACTGCTGTAGACATCTGTAAGGTTTGGAACTTAGTACTTTAGGAGCTCTCCTCTCGTATGAAGAGCAAACATACTCTGCGTCCCATAACTCTTCAGTTCCACTGCCAACAGATTAAGATACTTACAAATAAACAAAGGCCTATCAACCTTAAGGATAAACAGAGCTATGATTAACCACACTACTTGGTACTGATTCTCCTCTTTAATCTTCAGGCTGGGACAGTAGGAGTCAACAATTTTTGCTGAGCAGCATTAACTGCTGTGGAACTGCCCCTAGCATTTGCCTTCAGGTAACCATGAGAGGAGTTTTCTCACGGGAAAAGGGAGATTAAAGGTTTGTGACTCTTCTTGATCCTAGCTGTTTTGAAAATGCCCTCTCCTGCACATGGTTTAGCAAGGCTCCTCGTTACACAGGTCCAGCCAGTATCAACTATGTAGTTAGGATTTTGTATAATCTAGTCAGTTTGTAGATAATCCACATAGAAAGTGGTATGGCACACAAGAGGCATTCAGTACTTTAACAACAATTTAATATGATGTTTGCTCTATCTAAGCACACTGTTATTAAAGCTTGGAGAGACACAGCTGACAGACATCCCTCCAGGAGAACTTTACAAAAACTGCTCTGCATTTTAACATCATTTCATGTTCAGGGGGCAACTAAAACAAAACAAACAAAACCAAAACCACACTCTACTGTAAAAGGGTTAATCTGATCAGAAAAGCATCACTTCTCAACGTCAAGCCCTACTTTAGATTCCTCCCATCTGAATCTTTAGACCTAAATTAGGCAAAGAGAAACTTGTGCAGTGTGGAAGTAATAACTAGTGCTTTCAATTTACCTGTTTATTTTTCTCATCCATTGCCTGGAATTGAAAGACAGTTATACCCTGGCTAGATATGCGACTCATCTATACTTTTCTGAAGATTTCTTCTAACACTCCTACACCTGCAAAAAAATTACAAGTGAAGTTTCCTATTCTATGTAAGTGACATTTAAGGAAAGACTATTACAACTGGTGGGGTAAGTCACAAGCAGCGTAAAAAGAAAAAAAATTCCAAGCAAGTTTTCTATACATACTCACAGACAGTGATATTCTTATCTGCAAATACACTACTAGCCCAAAGCACCGTCTAAACACCATTATCTACTTAATGCTATTATATGATAGGATTAAAAGAAAATCCCCCAAGTTTTAACCTGTTACATGTTTTCCAAATGCCAAGTTTGGGATTTTATAAACTGGGTTAACATTGAGTTGGATAGCTGATAGGAAAGGCAGATTCCTGTTTAGAATTTGCAGCACCAAACACATTCAAAAGTCCTCCTTGCTATCCAATTATCAGCATATCATAACTTCACTTCTTCCTGCCTTTACGCTCGCAGGGCATTCCGCAACTCCTACAGCACGCTACCCTGCCGAGTAAACAGAACAAGGACTATGGGGGTACACAGTATTACTCATCTTCAGTTTCAGACACACTTGTAAGATTCAACAACTGGGGCTTATTTTGAAGGGAACATCGTTCAGGAACTTCAGCAGCAGGCAGGAGTCAAAGGTAACCTAGTAGGAACACAAAACACCAGAATGAATGATTTTAATCGTCTTAATAGAAGTAGGTACTAAACAGTCATTTTCAAGAAAAAAAATGAGAAGTTAATTCAATTTTAAGAGACAAGTTCCTGCCACAAAATGTTCTAGTATTATTTCTACAAAGAAAAAAATATCCAACGCAAGTAGCATGCCTCATCACTACACTTTCCCTCCTACTCTTGATCTGGGATAACAAATCCTTAATCTTGTGCCAAAACATTAGGGCTCGGACCTGCCTTCCAAATCCCAGTAAATCCCCCAGGATCACTCACCGTGACTGCGAGTTTTCACTCCTTCTAGAAGGTTCCCCCACTGCCGCCTCACCCTGCTCCCGCCCACTGGCTGCACCTCATTGGCTGGTGGCTGGTAATCTTCATGCTCATTGGCTGGGAGCTGTGTGGCGGGAAGGAGCTGTGTCGTGTGGAATGCGCTGTGGGGAGGGATGGCGGCTCTGTGAAGTGCTGTGGTGGTTGCTGTCCAGGGACCCACTTGCCTGCTGTGTTTCTTTCTACAGCATTTCTGACTGAAAAGTGAGTGGAATTAGCTTCCCCCACACTGTCCACCCCTTGCTGAATTGTTTCTAAATCCCCCCTGCATTTTTTGCCTGGGAAGCAGCAGGTGTCCTTGAAGTGCTCCCTAGATGCACCATGCTTTGGGGGGCGGTTTGCTTTTCAGTGATACGAGGACAGACTTGTCGCTGTGGCTGTTGGCTTAGTGCAGATGGGGAGGGGAGGAAGCATCTGAGGTAAAGGGGGATCCCCTCCTCAGAAGGCCCTTGTAAGAAAGGAGCTGCATCCACGATGCTGGTGTCCAGGACTTGGAGACAGAGGTGAGCTGTCATATGGGAAAGGAGGGATATTTGTAAATTAAGTGAGTAGGATTTGGTGGTTTGGTACAACATGGAGTGTTTGCTCTTTCAATGCATGTAACAGCAAATATTCCTACATCATCAGCACATTGAGCTTCTGAGGCTCACAAACCCATGTAGATGTTTTTTAATAACCTTGCTGCTGGTGCTGCTGCACGCATGGTCAATTCACCCTCTTAGAAGTATTAAAAAAAAATACAAAAAGACAGGTCAAACAACAAGTTTTTCCAAAGAGTCCCATATCCCAGGCTCTAAATGCAGGAATATAGAATCAGTTTGTGGCCTGGCAATGCAGCATCTATACAAAATTTTAATGTAGCAAAATAGTAAACAAAAATCTAGACAGATGTAGTGGGTTAGCTAAGAACTTCTGTATGGACTCACTGTAACTGGGGTGAAAACAATCACATACAAAATGATGTGGATTTCAGGTCATTTCTATTCTTTGTTTCCTAGCAAGCAGTTGTGCTCCTTAGGGCCAGCTAGCTTTCAAATGTTATTCCATTTTAAACAGGCACATGGTACTCAAGTCTGTGTGCACCGAATCAAAGACAAAGTGAAGATATTTATACCCTTAATCTATACCCCACGTATAGGTATAAATAAGGTTAAGCCTAACCTGGTTTTACTGTCCTTAGGATGAGCCCTTGTCTCTGGGGACAGTGGAGTGCTTCACATGTGCAGTATATTCTGTCTTCTCTTCTGCACTTAGGTTTCCCAGACAAATTAAATAATTGATTTACTTCAGATAAAAGCCCATGGGTGAGCTAAAATAGCTGCAGTGGAGACATGCAGAAACAAGAATGGAAAAAAAGAATAACTTTATGGTATAAAGCCACCACAAGTATCTCATTTACAGATAAACCTTTATTGAAAAAACTGTATTATTTTCTGGAAGAAGCTGAAATGAGATAAAGAGTATTCAAAGCACCATGATCATTTTCATTGGTAAAATCACTAGTAATTGATTATTCCAAGCAAAATGTGTATAATGCTGAAGGCTTGGTAGGATTTCAGTGCATATCTTAGTTTCTGGAAGTCACTTGTTAGTAAAACTAATACATCTAGTGTTCCAAGAGATGTACTGTAATGTCTTTGGGCACATATGATACCATCAGAAGATACCCTAGGAATATCATTTCAATTTTTCAGATTGTTGTTTTGGAGGAAAAAAAGAACCATAGACGGAAAAAAATTGAGAATTGTCAGTCATGACTTTTTTCTCCTAATAGTTACACTCACCCGCTTCTTTCTCATGTCAGTGTACAATGTCTGTTTTCCATGTATTGTGGCACAGGAATGGTTTCCTCCAACGCAAAATGCATATTCAAGAACAGCAGCTGACAACTAATTAAAAATGCCTGACTTTCTATTGTGTATTTGCAGAAAAGCCAAACACCAGTACCTTATAAGGCTTCCAGTGTGCCTCACAGTAAGGAAACCAATGGAAAATTCTTACTACATGAGATAGAATTATGCCAAGTTTGGGGAGACAGTTCTGACTTGAGGCACAGAGGGAAAAATAGAATTGCAAGTGCAATTTTAGGAGGTTCCACATTATTACTCAGTTCTTGAAATATATTTGAGTGTGCCTTGGTTAGATTTTGTTAAAAAAATCTGCCAATCTTTGAGGGCTAGTATTGTATCTGAATGGGAACTATCTTCATCAAGGCAAAATGTTTGCTGAAGGCAGATTTTTTACAAGATGAGTTATTTCAAAAAAATCAAGTGATTACCTTCCACAGTCATATTTTTTTTTTGAGGGAAATTTATTTTTTCTTTGTGTACACTCATCTTTTCACTGCTTTCCATCACAACCCAAATTGATTCATGGCAGACAGCAGTCTGGAAACACAAAACTCATTGGTTGTGTCTTCTCTGTCAATAGAGCTTCAAAAACAAAATTTCTCTGTAGCTCTGAATAAAAACACCCTGCCTGCTGGGAACAGTTGCTGGCCTGTGAAGTGACTTAGTTGTGTGTATAGTGTTATATGATGCTGCTGCCACAGAACTGAATTTATAGATTGCTTTGCCAGGATAGTAGCATGGAGTTAAGAGTTGAAAGTAAAGCAGAGGGGGTTAAGCTCTGTCTAGCCCTATAAATCCTACTTGTCCATTGAATTAAAACCAGAACCGAGATTTGGCCCCAAAGCTGCTGATGAAAAACAGTGTTGTAGAACATTGACTGAGGACACAGGTAAATAAGTTAGAGGTCCATGCAGCTTTATAATGGTTACTCTGAAGTGTTAGAAAAGCTGCTTTTCTAAGAGTGGGTGCAGTGCGGCTTTTATTGAGACTGATGACATACATGTCACTGAATAAATGTACTTGATGTCCTCATGGCAAACCCTATTGTATTCTGGATTTAAAAGTGAAGTCTCATAGAGCTACAATGAAGGCCTAGTAATAATGGAATAACAAAATGTGTTGTCTATGTACTTGACCAGAAATTATACATATTCCTTGTTCTGTATTTCTATAGAAGAGTGAATTTTCTGCTTTTATCTCAGTTCTTGCATGCTTCTTCTGCTTAAGTTAAATACAGAGAAGTTATGCTTATTGTAGTAAAGAAAGTCTCTGTAATGGTGTTTTGTTTTCCTCTCTCAGAACTTCTTTCTACAGTTTTCTTTCTACATTCCTGAAGAATACATTATAACAGTAAAGGTTATTTAAAAGTGGATTTTTTTGTTTAGCATAGGAATTGCCTGTTACTGGAGTAAAAGCTACAAATAGTTTTAATTTATAGCTTTTAGCATGGTGGGATTTGATTATAATTTGAATGCACAAGCATTCCTAGATTGTGAATAATGATAGCAGTAATATGGAAGATGAGACTATAGCAAATTGGCTATTTATGCTCCAAAGTAAGGTGTTTATGGAAATCTACATTGCATTGTGTATGGAGTAGCATATTGTGTGTGTAATTATTTGGTTTATAATATATAATACAATATCTGGAAAATTTGCTGTAGCCTTTTGAGCTGAGCATCAAACATTTG
The DNA here is from genome assembly GCA_013389825.1 of Crypturellus undulatus. Classification (NCBI taxonomy): domain Eukaryota; kingdom Metazoa; phylum Chordata; class Aves; order Tinamiformes; family Tinamidae; genus Crypturellus; species Crypturellus undulatus. Next base: position 573,567 of record VWPW01017370.1, on the reverse strand, counting down.
TCACTGGCATCACCAATATGAGTATTGTTTATTCTAAGTTATAGTCTGTTGTCATATAGATTTTTTTTTCATCAGACCTACTCATTCTTTCTTATCATTCAAATATTCTTAGTAAAGAAGATGAAACAAAAAGCTTTATACATCAATGATGCTGTTCTTCAGCCACTTCTCAAAGTGCTCCCAGCCAAGCTAAGGTGGCCAGCCTGATACTAGAGCTCCTGTGTGTTTCTGATTTGCTCTTCGAAACTTTGTTTTTTTTTTCTGTGATATTAAATATTTGGTCTATGATAGGATATGTTTTTGCAGTGGAGATGATATCAAATCCTAGACAGACAGACAAGTTACTATCTCATTCATTGTGAAACCAGCAGGAGGTGGTTTGGTTTAAGTGCTTGTGAAATAATTTAAAAAACTGTAATGAAGGTAAAGGAACTAAATCAAATATTTTAAGTATGTTTAGAGTTTGGCAATCCAGAAAAAATGTTTTGAAGGCTCTGGCATAATAAACATTGGAAAAAAAAGCAGCTATAGTGTGACACAGCAGTCATCAGAAGACTAAGCTGGGTGGTAATAGTGAAAAAATCCAAGTGACATAGATGCCTGTAGGCTGTGCAATGCAAGAAAAATGACCAGATGAATTATACCTACATGTTGCCAGCAGGTATGTCATTTATTTTGCTGAGTATCACTTCAGAGAAAATCATCCTGGCTCAAAATCTCAAAATGATCAAATCATCTGTAAGCAGAATGTGTCACTTGTGCCCTTCATCCAGCCCATCTGAAGCCCCATCTCCAGCTGAGGCCAATGCTTTACGAAAGCTCAGTAGTAAACTTCTGGGGAGACTTGATATCTTGCAGTCTTTTAGTTATATTTTTCAATTCCAGATCCTGCATATAGTAATGCGTGATTCATGATGAATGTATTTAGTCCTTCCCCTCAGTATGAGAGTTTGGTTTCAGTCCAGCTCACATTTTTAAATTGTTTTAGGCTAGACCAGCATGTAGATAGAACACATTGCAGGGAGACGCAGCAAAATTCAGTTGAATAAAAACTGACCGCAGAGAATTATAGATGGATCTTGCAATATGGTAAGATGGTAGAAGAATTTCAGAATTGATTAACATAGGAGAATGGGTACACAGAAAACAATTCTTAGCTGTATGCAATCATTTTTTATTTATTAGTTACTAGCATTCAGGAGGAAGTTCCTGAAGTCTCCAGGAATAGTGCTCACCATTTTACTTATACTCAGGAAATGTGAGAAAAGCAAATGGAAAGTGGGAGCATTCTTAAGAGCAGAAGAGAGACCAAAATACAGAAAATACATTATGCCCCTGTATAAATCTGTGTTTTATAATAGGGTTTTAAACAGCAGATTTAAAATCCAAATGTGCACTATTGGTTCTACTCTGATGAAGGAGCTGGTAGCTAAGATCATTTTTCAGTGTACCTGGAAGATTTATATATGTCGCTCAGTTTCTTTGGTGTTGGGGAAATGCTGACTTCTGCAAGGTAGTGGGACATATTTATTGTGGGGAGCCCTTTGGTGCAATTCTGTTGATTACAAGAGTGATTTTTGACCCACTCCCGTTGTCGTTAAGTGTGTTTTTTCATCCTGCTCGGTTGAAGCCGCTTTATAATGCACACTAATACTTGTTTAAGGATGTTATCTTATCAAGCAATCTGTATCTTTCCATCTGAACCTTGAAGGCTCTGAATACCAACTTTGAAAAGAGATGGGAAAGTAAAGAAAAAAACGGCCTATGTGCAGTGAAGGTAGGCAAACCAGCACAGCCTTCCTACACTTGAGAGCTCTGTACCTGTTTGAGGGAGAGGAGTGAATAATTTTCCTCTCATACTTGGCAGGCCCTCACCTTGGACTTAGTCCTGTGGCTATGGACAGGGTAGAGCCCGGGGAGCTCACACCGAGCTTTGCTTGTAAAAGAGGAAGCAGCTCCCTGATGTGAAGCTATAAGGGTCTGAAAAGCATATCTGGGCAGGAACTGTAGTAGCTTTTCACTTAAGTGAAACCTCCGAAAGACTGTGCAAAGGTGAGGCTGATCCTACTCGGCTTTACTCTTCTGTGACAGTAGAGGGCGGTGTTGTCTTAAAAATTTAGGCCTTGCACCCATCAATGCCTTTCTTGTACAAATTGCTGCAGAATGAATGAAGGTTTTTATCTTTAGAAACATATAGGATCAAATGTCTGTATTATTCTTTGTAAATGTTATCTTTGTTAAAGATACTTGTGGTAACTATCAGGTTTTACACCACACAGAAACATTTCTCTATGTTGAGTGGGAATTACTGAAGTAAAACCACTATAATACTGTTGAAGCAAGTAGTAAAATCAATAGTGTAAGAACACTACAAAATCTTCTATAGTTAGATCATACACAAGAAGTAATCTGAAATTAATGTTTTTAACACTTAGAGAAAAAATAATTCATGAATTGATAATTACTCTTTGGTCTTTTATGTGAGAAACAGTAAAAAGTGTTTTGTAAAAATTTCCGTATTAAAGTTATCTGGCCTTCATCTGTATACATGGAGATGGTTGACTGCCAATTGAGGCTCTAATGCAGCATTTAGTATTCAGGTGGCTAGTTCTGTTTACACAGACTATTCTTATGGATATGGATAGTTTGCATGAGTAAAAGCTAAAACATTAATGCTTAAGTTATACCCCCCCCCCCCCCCCCCCACACCCACAAAACTAAAAAAAAAAAAAAAATAAAAAAATTATTTATTTTTTTTTTTTTTTTTTTTTTTATTATGTCTTTAACACATTCCTTTTCTTTTGCATTTCACTTTGTATTCCTGACATGTCAGCTAGTGACTAGTGCGCTAAAACATTTGGCCACTATGAAGAAGAATGACTGAACTATTGCAGATGGCCTGCCTTGATAAACTTCTCTGTGAATTAATTTGTTGCAAATGCCCTTAGTCTTCCAATTGTGTTTTCCTTTCACAGTCCTGTGATAGTTCCCTATGGCTCCAGGATGGAACAATCCTGGGCAGTAAAGAGATTGAGATAATGACAGTCCATGGTGACAGCAGGGCTGGCAGAGCCAGCCTGAGGGAAGAAAGACACATACTTGCCAATAGAAATACCTCCATCCTTTGGGAATTGTAGGTTGGGAATCAAAGCTGACCTCATAGACAAGAATGATGGAGAACAAGCTTTTGATTTATGACTAGATGAAGCTCAAAGTCTGCCCTTCTGATCCTTCTCTACAACACACCTTTTGTATTTTATATGAGCTCTTTCACTTTATTCTCGGAATGTTATCTTCTGGGGTATCATCTTCAGGTCTTTCAGTTTCATAATAGTTCAGTCATCTCCTTCCTAACATTTTTTTAAATGAAACTAAAATCCCTTTTTAGTATCACAAATAAACTAGCCATTTATATTTTACATGACTGAGTAGCTGCTTTGCTTTTTGCTTGTTTTCTGTATTCTCCTGAAAGCTAATTTGCTTTCCAGACTATCTGCTCATCTAGGGAGTCCCATTTGCGCTCATTGGTCCTCGATTGCCTCAAGTGCTTATTTGCACATGAATATGAAACTGGCATTTTTGTGCCTGGTGAGAATACTGACATTTATGGGCCAGATCCTTAGTAAGCTGAGTTCAATGAAGCCATGCTGCATTTCACCACTAATCTCCAATTAACACAGTTATGATAATGATTAGATTAATACATCCTTCTGTTAGGAAGTATATTGCCTACCATGTGTCACTCTGTGTCACTCTGTTTTGTGGGTCTTAACCAAAATTTTGAACTCTCTGAAATCATTAAAAATATAACGCTGAATCTGAATCTTCTTAGCTTGTTCTTGTCTGGGTTATCCACTGTTCATATTTTCTTAATCTTTGCTCTATCCTTTGTGAGAAACAATAGAAAGGACATAAAAAGTATTTACAGTGGTGTCAGTTATAAATGGGAAAAACTATGACAGCAGGAGATCAAGCACTGGTTTCTAAAAAGGAATGTTTCTATGCATCAGCACTGTTGTATCTGTGTTTAGGGTGCTTGTATTTCCATATGTCTGTCAGTCTGTCTGTCATCTGCCTGCCTGTCTTCCTGACTTATATTACTGTAGATAAATATGCTCCATTGGTGATTAAAAGGAAGTGACCTCATAAGTTTGTCTTTTCAACCACAAAGGTTTGGTTGTAACGTGACATTCCATCCGATTACTCTGGTTTACACCAAATTCAACAGCTTGTGGCCTGCAGATACTCAGTATAAAGAGCAGAAAGAGACTGACCTTGACAACCTCATTTCTCATTCCTTTCTTGTTATAGGTAATATAGCTGAAAATGTGGTTTTAATTATAGTACTAATGAAAACTGAAAATCCAGACAGACACTTGACAAACTCTGGTACGCTTTATATTACATTTGTGCTAACTACAAAGTATCCAGCTGGGTGTAACATTATATCTCTTTTCCTTGAGCATCCGCCTGACTTAAGCTGTATAATTAATGTGTACTTTGGCTGGAGGTCAGCTTACAGTTGGTTTTTTAGAATTTTTACATTTTTTAAGATGTTGTAATGAAACGAATATGTTTATTACCTCTGTGCCTGCATTCTCCAGAGGGACTTAATACCTGTGGAGGAGCATTGCCTGGAAGAGCTTGAATAAAATGCTGCAGCCAGCTGGACCTGAAGCATCAGAAGTCTGTTTTCAAAAGTAAGTGTAAGAAATAGTATCAAAGAATGTAATCTCCACAGATGTGTTTGACTTTGATACACCTCCTTTGTATGGTTTGTTGATTTTAAGTTATGACAGTGATACGCGATTTCCTATACTGGAGATTGTGAAGGAATTTCTATTATTTCTTTTTCTCTTTGGGAAGGACTTGGTTTTCAGAACTAATCAATGAGAAACTGATGTTCTCAACTAGAGCCAAAAGCACTAAAAGCAGGTTCCCTGAGAAGCCCCAACAGTGCACCTTCGTCCTGACCTGTCTTAACTGTGGCATTCCAGCTGGGCATCCCTCTAGCATGTGTATGTAATAGTGTTAAATTAAATAGTGGTTTTCATGATATGGACAAATGCTCTCTTGGGACTAGATTGAAATTAGCTTTGATGCAATTTTACTGTGACATAAAGCAAGGTTGAAAGCAGATGATAAAAACCCAAAGACTTGTGTTACACTGTTGTTCACAGGAACCTGCTCTGGAATATGATTTTTTTCTTAACAAAAATATTTGTTTGATTCTTATGCCAAACATCTAAAAACCATTTCTGACATGAAAGGAAATGTCTGCAGTACAGCCACATTCACAATGGGGGGCCTCAAGGTGTTACTCTTAAAAACAAATCCGTAATGATTTTCAAATGACCTTTTCTGGTGTGTTCATATGGTTGTTAATGTAGTTGGATAAATTGTGCAAATGTCCAAGGAGTCTATCTACACAAGCTATCTACAGCTGCCTTAAAATTTGCTTGTTGATACAGATTTCTGAGGAGAATTGGATTTTTCTGTAGCACCATCAAACTTTCTGCCTCTTACTTTGTGATCATAAAGCCAAGTGAATGCAAAACCCCATTTCTCCTGAAAAAATATTCATGAACAGTTCTGATAATGTTTAACTTGCATTTGAAAAAGAAACTGATTGCATCTTTTCAGAAGTTCACCCCAAAATAGTGGTTCCAACAGTTGATGGATTTTAAGTATTTCCTTTGTAAAAATGTCTGGTAGGTATAGCTCATGAAGTACTCTGTATTGCTGTGGAAAATATTTTGGAATGTTTAATGGCAAGTTGATATTTTTCCCTTGTGTTCAAAGCACAAGGAGAGATTTTGGCAGTAACCTATGTATTTATTTGTGTTTTGGTAAGATTTTAAAAAGTCTTACCCACATTCAGGCCCTGTAGGACCAAATACTGCGCTGACTTGTGCAGTAAGAGCTCGCCTTTGTTCCAGGTGGCCTGTAATCTAAACAGATAGGGCAGACAATTCCCAGCCCCCATTTCTACTGCCACATCTTAACTGGTTTTCATAACGTCTCATGAATGTCCATTTGGCATGAGGAAGATGCAGCGGCATCAATTAAAGGCATTTCCCATCTCAAGGAGGAATTAACACCTAGTCTCCAGTTAGTAAACAGTTCAAAAAATGAATTAAACCAGATGTTGCTGAGCTCTTGATATTGACACACATGGAAGTGGAACCTTTAAAGTGTCCCTCCTGCGGCCTCTCTAGTTGTATTAAGATCTTATTTCCATCCTATAAACATTTAGCAGAGTGATTAAGTAAAAGTACCCAATTCATATTGCATGTCATACAGAAAACTGTTCTTAGTTGCACAATTCCTTGTGTGAAAGTGAGCTGTGTGGATAATTCATATCTATTTTTTTTTAATGCCATTAATATTTACTAAGGAGACTTACAGGACATAAGTGTCAGAAAGGTGCTTGAACTTCATATTCAAGTTATTACTGTTTAGTTGCTCAATAATTTAGACTATATTTCTTATTCATCATATCTATTCAATTGAATAGCCCCATTACCTTAGTAGAGCTACTGTAGCTGTTATTTACCTCTGATTTTATCCTCATTATCTGATATTTTCAGCTCATGATTTGGAATCCAGAGATTAATGCTGAGTCACTAATTCTCTATTTGGCATCAAATACTAAGCACAGGCATGAAAATAAATTCTTCTGTAGAACAGAGGGATGTGTGCTAGACAGTATGGAACAAGTTTATTGTGAATTTCGTGGAGAATTAAAAAAAAAAAGAATTTTAAAAACATTGCAAAAAGGCTCTTCTCATAACAAAAGAAGATTTTTTGTGTGTGAGTGTGTGTGTGAGTATGGGGTTATTTCTGTTCCTGAGGGAAGGCAAAAGCAGAGAGTTGGGTTATGCGCTTTTGTCGAAGGGTGGTGAGACGGGAGCCTAATAAGGAGTTAACAGGTCAAGACTGGGTCCAGTTGTGTTTGTATGGGGACAAACACATGTGATTGGAAGAGCTGCCCTGGATCTGTGCTTTTCCGTACAGCCCCAGAATACTCTCTGTGTTGGGGTAGCACTAGGGGAATGATGGAGTTACCACTTTCTTAGTATCTCCCGCAGGAAGTTTGGGCACGTAAGTGATAAATTGTCAGCAGTGTGAGTGATACTGTGTGGTCCTGGTGTGATAGTCAGTCATGTAATTAAAAGCAAAAACAGCTAAGCTGTGGAACTGCTTACCATGAGATGTAATGAGTTACTTAAATCAAGACTGGATATTGGGGTTGTATATTGTCAGGTAAACATAAGCTAGTGAGCTTGATGCTATCGAATTCAGAGACAATCTCTGTGCCAGAACTGAAAGCACCTACCTGTCCAGTTGTAAATAATAGGAAAAGCATTTCTCGCTGTCACAGCTAGTTAGATTTCCTGTGCTGAGTCTGGAGGATTCCAGCATTAAATCTGTGTGTTTTCTGCCAGGTGTGGGGCTGCCTTCTGCAGCAACAGGTAATGAGATTTTGTTGGTAGCTCTTTGAACTCTCTCTTTCATCTTCATCTCCTTTTGGGAGCAGCATGGAAATGGACGTAGGGTTTCCACAGAATTTCTTGGAATAAAATGAAAATAGTTTATTCCAGTGCAAGGGATTAATCAGAGCTCAATAATCAAAAGTGATCTGCATTTGGCCTTCTCTGTGTTGGCATTATATGGTAAGAGTATTCTGGAAACATGAATAAAGGTGTTTAAATTTTCTGTTTTGCTGATACATAGCCATATCATAGTGTTACACTTATGATGTGCTGTGGATGTTTTGTTCCTATAAATTGTTCCTATAAATTCCTCCAAATACAAAGAGAGGAAGGTTGTTGAGGGATACCATGGGAGCACCTTGCACAGTATCTTTCATTATAAGATTTGTTTTGTTGATGTTCATGCCTGTGATTTAGGTTGTGCGGCAAATTTACGAGAGTAAGTTTCTCAGACAGGATGGTGGTTTTATCATATAACATTTCAGAGGAATGGATGGAGGGAGATAGAGAGTTTATTTTAATGCAATTGGAGCAATTTTGGAAAAAAAATGTTAGATATGTCCAGAATAAAAACATATATCTACATGCCTTATTTTACTATACTGGAGCGATCGTTCTCTAGGAAATGAGTTCTATCTGCATGCATTTCTGAATATTTTGTATGTAAACTTCCGATTTACTTGAGTTTACAAATCTGTGTGTGTGTGTGTGTGTATATATGCATATATATATATATATATGAAAGCTTGTCTGGTTCTTTATTACTCCAGGTTTATTTTGTCTGTAAGGGGTGCGTGCATTTACTGATAATTTGTCTACATGTATAAGCTCTCAGTTGAAGTGCTGTAGATAGTCAGGTTTCTGACTGGCAGATGCGGTCAGGTGCTTCGCTCAGTAACTGACAGTAGTTTCATTCTCAGATAACACTCTCCACAAAACTTAAGCTGCAGATATTATCAGCTGCTCAAGAATGGACTCAAAGAGCAAAGGCTGGCTGCCGTTCCGGTTAAATCAGCATGTAAAGTTTCATGCAACCCTCAGTTCTCTTGTCCATGTGACTGAAGAGGTTAAAAAATTCCAGTTGTCTCCCTAATTATTTGCACTGGCTACATGCTCCATGATACAGGGAGGAAAAACATCGGTGCTTACGCTAAGGAGTTCATAGTTTAGATTGCAAGGACCATCTGATAGTCTAATATTTTATACTGTATTCCCTATCAACTTGAAAACAGAATTTTCCCTCAGTCCAGTTTCAACAGGTACATACATGTGCTGTATAAATTCATGTAATTTATAGTCACAAACTACTTGGGAAAGGAGCACTTGAGCAGGAAAGCGACTAAACACATTTATTTCTTCAGCTTTACCTTTTGAGGACAGAAGCATAATGTTTCCTAAATATATCCTTGTTGAAGAAAACATATATAAACTTTGATATTTTCTGCAGTGACCCTTTTGAGGTGTGGAGCTGGACGACCTTATCATTCTCAGCACACTACATCCTGGCGTACAGTCATGAACAGTAGATTTGTGAGTAGAATTTGACACAGAACACTAACGGTGGTTTTAATGGTTTTATAATATGCTATAGAACTAATTAGACCTCAAAATTAGGAAAAAGCAGTACATGATTGTGATTAAGGCAGTGCTCTGGAAAATCTAAATCACATAAAATTTCTCAGATCTATCTTTTCAGCTGTGAAATGTAGAGAAAAATATTTCTCCCATCATTTGCTCGTAAGCTTTCATTTAGAATACAAACATTTGGGGGAACTGCCGCTTTCTACTGTGTGTTTGCACTGTGCCCAGTTTCAGCTGGGGACTGCTAAAAAAAGAGTAATGCTTCACACAAATTTGAGGCATTTATGAAGCAAATACATTGCTGTCTTTGCTATAGTACAGTAAGCAATTTGCTTTTGAAAGCAAAAGAATTTATAACTTTATCAAGCGATAGTTCTAATAGTAATAGCAGACAGTTCAGCAGCAATCCTGGGCACTCTGTGTTCTGCACAGTGACGATGTACTTTCTGATACTTTGAATTATGATACACATGGTGGCCTCTGAGTTACGTGTGGAATGAGTGTGATGCTGGCCGATGGGCCATTTTGTACCTTGGATGCAGAGCTTTTATGATGGCCAATACTCTGAAACTCGTTTAGGCAATAAATTTACTTGCCTTTGAGTTTACAAGGCAATAAACAGTTGAGGCCTTTGACCTCAACATTTACCAAATACATTTGCAGCAGTTGTGTTTATTGACAACTATTTATAGGGAAGTATTTTATATGGAATTTCACATGTGAAAGAAAGAATGGTTTAATTTTGCAGTCTTACTCTTCTTTCCAATTTCCATCTCTACTTCTTGTCTCTTTGATTTGTTTTAGTATTTAATAAGTGGAAGGATAATGCTGCAAAATACTGTTATTGACTAGAAAAAGCAATTTAAAGCTTAGAATTTCCTCTATCTTTGTTTTAGATGACTGATACAAAAGTGTACCCAGGTTACACTTTGCAAGGCATTGTGTAAAGATTCATTAAAAATTCTCTTGCCGATCTTAACAGGAGTTTTGTCGCTTGGAAGCATTTCCTTTATTAGAATAGGAAGCACAAGAAAACCCACAATAGTAAAAGTTTAAGCTCCTTTTCCTTTGTTTTTCATAGTTGGGATTCTAAGTATTTTCTGATGAGTGGCTAACATCATAAAGATTAAGGCTCCTTCTGCATCCAGAATATCTAACAAGTGGCTAGTATTTTCTGTGCAAAAGACCAAGGAGTGTCTCGTGCTCTGCAGAAAACTATGCTGCTGAGGAAGGATTTCTCCCAGTCCGGCTGTGTGGAAGGGAGGCAGGCACTTGCTGTGCCAGGCTTGCTCCTAACAGTAAGTGTCAGACCAGCTGGGATTTTATCCAGCACAAACTCAAGTGGTCCTAAATCTGCTCTAATTTATTCCCTGGGTTAAAGGAGAGACTGTTAGGCCTTGAGATTGCTGGAAAGCAAAGAGGTTTTTGGGCTTTCATACCTTCTTGCAACTATCTGCTGAGCTCGTATTAGGTGCACCTGAGTAACTGTTTCCAAAACAATCCTTGCTTTTGGAGTTGACGCTTTTAAAATTGCATTGGCCCTGATCCAGCAAAATACTTGAGTTAATGTTTAATTTCAGGCATGAAGCATGGGACTTCAGTGTGACTGCTTGTAAGCTTAAAGATAAGCACATGCTCAAGTTCCTTATTGGAAAATGGCCAGCATAGTTTTTATCTTGCAGCATCAAGCCTGTAAGATACTCATTTCAATCTCTTGAACTCTTATTGCATGAGTTCTTTTAGAAAAATAATTTCAGCTGGCTGTGGCATTAAGGTCATTGGTTTCTAAATTGCTTGCTAGATTCTTACCCCACGGAAGTTTCTTCATGCCAATTTGCAGCAGTAGAGGATACGCTGCAGAGTTTTGGTCAGGAAATCTTTATGTCTTTTTTTTAATTAGCTTTCTTTTCCTCTTTTACTGTGGTATTTATCAATAGTATCTACAGGCCAAGAGCAGCAATGAATTACATTACCAAATCTATTAGAAAATTCATATTCAGCCTGGTGGTCAGACTCTCAGGTAGGTTGCACCAAAGAAGCTTGGAAAGTACTTTCCTGTGCTTGAATAAATCCGTATGTACGGCCCTTCAGTACAATGTCAGGCAGTGCTGCTCCGTGACATTTAGAAAATGGGCCTCTTGTGTAGAGTGGGTCTGTCTATATGGGATGGAGTGTATACACAAGATGTCTTACGTATTTGGTGCTCCGAATGTTTATATCAGGAAGGAAATGCTTTATCAGTGCAGCTTCAGCTTACTTTGTGAATTATATTTACAGCCTTTATCCCAGATTCACACACCAGAGATCTGTGGAAATACTGTGAAAAGAGCTGGTTCCCATTGAAATGAGAACTGAAATTCTGGGCGGGCCGCATCACTTTCTTGGCACCTCCCTTGTCTGCTTAATGAGGTGGCAGTGACACTGGGCTGCAGTTAAGGTCCTCTGATAGGAAGGTGTGGGGGAAAGCCCATTGCGTGGCTGGGGTGGGTTTTGAATGGGTACCAGAACCCTCTTAAGGAAATCTCTTGTAGTGATGCCTTGAAAGCTGCCTCAGTATGGAGATTTGGCTGAGTTTGTTGGAAAATGCAGAGAGAGGATAGGTTCATCAGTCTGCAGGGCTGAATGCCTGCAGCTTCAGTAGAGCTAAACATGAGTCAAGGAAGAAAAATGACATGGAGGAGGACAAGTGGGGAGGGACATCGCGTTAGCGGCCTGACCGTATGACACTTTAGAAGGCAGCTCCAGATCTGTCAGCACAACTGTATGTGGAGCATGCCAAGAAGCCAGATGCTGCTCCTGCTGCTGAAAGACTATTTTCCACAGTTCACTGTTGGGGCCTTGTGATGTAAATCCCTGCCCCATGTGTGGCCATGGGTGTGGGACCTTATTGCTGGATAAAACAGCCAAGGCAGAAGAAAGGGAGGAATCTTGAACTTACTTGAGTTGATTTATAAGCTAAAAACAAATTAATTGGATTGCAGAGTCAATTTAAAAGAGAAAAAAAAAAAACAAAATGAAAAGTCACACTGTAACATTTAGTGATTTATATGTTTGGGTAACAGCCTCTGCCTTCACTGTCAGTGTGTTTCTCAGCTGTAGTTCTCCCCACAAAGGTTTGTTTCTAACAGAGCATGCAAAATAATTTATTTTCAAAAAGGATTATTGAGTTAATGAGAAGCACACTTAAAGCTACTTCCTTATCTCCTTTTTTGTCTTCCTTTGCACTTAAAATAGTCTTTGTATTTTCTTTTGCATGCATCTATCCTAAAGCATTAAGGTTTCCCATGGCATGCATCCTGGGTAGAGGAGTCACACTGAGCAATATCCCTCATAAGCCAGTGGACAGAAATTCCACTAATAAAACCACGGAATCTTAGAAAATTATCACAATCTTTGATGTGAAGCAACTTTCACATGTCCTCCTGGCCTAGCGCCTGCCTGCAGGATCCTTCTGCCTTGCTGAGGCAGGAGCTGCTCTGGGGCTGTTCTTTGTGGCTCGCGAGGGCTGATTTTAAAAAGAACTCCGAGGACACTGAAAAGGCCGCACTCAAATGTAGCCTTTAAATTGAAGGTGGTTATGAATTTGCTGTTGAATCTTATTTGACGAAACTTTTTTCTTCTCTTTTTTTTTTTTTTTTTTTTGTATGTGGTAAATACTTTAATGGAAATTTTTAAGTAAATCTTCAAGTAGTTAGATTTTATGTTGAAATCCTTTTATTTGTATTATTCAGAGGTTTAATGATTGAAAGTCATTATTTTCTGCTGGAAATATGATAGAAATTACTACATTTTCTTGACATCTTCAAGGAAAGAGAAAAAAAAACTATTTTGCCATCAGCTTTAATAAGTTTCTTGTATTTTCCTGAATTGTTCAATGCTTTTGGGCCTTTCTATTTGCACTGCTGCCCAGAAAACTGGAAACGAAGACCGGAGTACTCAAAAATAGTTGGAAAGGGGCAGGAAAAGCATTGTTGTGTGGTTTCCTTTGTAAAGTTTCCTAGTGAAATGAATCTAATATCTGCAGTCAGGAAGTGGTTGTCAAACCTCATTCATGCTCCGTGGAAGTTTTACACCTGGAAGTGTGAAATGTCTGGCTGCACTAAGTACCTTTTCCCTTTTCTAGGCTGTGTCTGCATTTAATAAGACTGTGCCAGCCTGTTGAGAACCTCTAATGTTATGGATGGCAGAGCTGTGCATGGATATTCCCTTCCCTTTTCCTGGTCAGTTAGCCACCGCTAGGGACTTCCAACCTCGAAGGGGCTGATAGAGCCCAGTTCTGTTAACCATATACTATAATCTTACATTGAGGTGAACTTTTTTTTTTTTTTTTTTTTCCAAAAATCCAAACTGTATCATATGTTTGTCATTTATTGCTTGGTATCCATTTCTCATGTATGTAAATGATTCCTGCCAAAATGATCAGACATGAGTTTACCTCTAGCAGTGGTTTAATTAGTTTAGGGTGCTAAAATGGGAAGAGAAACTTATATGGGCCAAAATAATTAAACATGAAACGAAACAACAAGAGCCTTTTGAAAGGCTTTAAGGTCTCAACTCAGTGCCCTGTGATTAGATTATTTTGCCTTCCTTAATTTTTAATAAAAGTTCTGCAAAGGCAAAAAGGCTGCAGCCTCTTGGTGAAACCCAGAGGAGACGCAACGTTGCCAATTCTTGCAATTGTATCACAAGTTGCATGTTACGTAATGTTGTTCTTAAGGCCTCCATTCCTGGAGTCACTGCAAGGTCTAATGATCTCTAGCCTGCTTGTCCGTATTATTTACCCTTAAATTCAATAAACTTAACTCTTACATTTTTATTGTTTTAATATGAATTGATATCCTCATAGGAAAGCAAATTCTCTAAATGTGTATTTCCACTGATATCTATTCCAACTTTTTAACTGGTTTTAATTAGGAGAGCACCATTCACTTTGGTACAAATGTTCTCAGTTATCCAAAAAGTGACTCTGTGTAAAAATATACTATGGTTTGTCCAGTTGCCTGATAAAAGATGAGCTTTATAGCATGAAAGTGAGACTAACAAATGCAGATTCTGGTTGGCCAAAGTGAAAGGAAATGAATTTAAAAGCCAAGGACACCCATAAAGAATAGTCTGGTAGGTCCCATCCTATTTATTTTGAGGAAAATTTAGCTCAAGCATACTGTGGTCATAACCTCAGTAAGTATAAACTGAGGTGGACTTTGTGGACTTACTCCAATTGATCTCAGCTGAGGGTCCGGTCAAAGACACTAATTTGAGAGAGAAATATTTAGCATGGTATGTTTTCCAAGATTGTACTCCAGATGAGGAAGATTGAAAGCCTTGGTTGTCTTTCTAATATACCAGTTTGATACCAATGGAACTACGTTAACCTCCGAAAGTGCCCGCTGTTCTTTTACTGCATGAATGCAGAGTTGTTACTTAAAGTAAGATGACATAATCTAGCTGCCACTGTTTCCTACTTTATGGCTCAGGAAGCTGAAGATTTGGTCCCTTTGTCCTACAGCGTCCCATATTGAAAGAGACTCTCCTAAAGGTAAAGCATAAGTTCCCAGCTGCAGTGCAGTGCAGCTGCTCATTTTCTTCCATTTAACCTGATATCCCAGATCCATCAGCTTGCATATTGACCTTCTATGAAGTAATAAAAAAAGTGCTGCCACTATATCTCTTAATTCTTATATTGCTAAAAATACCTGCAAGATGTCTGTGTGTACTTGCCAGTGATTCTAGCTTTACATTATATTAATTATAGGTAAACCAAGTAACTCTATCTATGGTGTTATCTGAAAATTTACATTATAACACTGGGTTACCAGTTGTTTATATCTTTGTCACTCTCTAATTATTTGGAAGGAAATTTTCAGCTAAAATATTCACACTGTTTCTGAGTTTAGGGAAAAGTGCATTTTTGTTGTTGCTCAGGTTGAAAATATTTTAGAAATATGCTTTGGATGGACACTTAGAATCTGACCTAGAAGAGGAAGTTGTTCTTAGAGATTTATCTCTTGGCATCCCCATAAAATTTTCCCGAAACTGGCCAAACTCTAAGCTTCTCAAAAGATTTTAGTTCACAGATGTTTAGAAGAGACTTGTTAGAATTTGGCAGCTAAATACTCCGAAGCTTGCATCCATAGTGAGCAAATTCTGTTTTATCAAAATTCCTTTTCATTGCTGCTCATGCTCCCGCAGAAGTACATAGACCGGGCAAATAAAAGGAGTAAACACCTGATGTGAATTTAAATGGCTAAGAAAAGGTGAGGGAATAAGAAAGTGGTAGTTGCCGGATATAGAACAGAATCTGAGTAGAAGCTGCTAATCCTAGTCTCACATACTGGTTTTGAAGAGAAACTTTTTCATATATGTGAAACACTTAGACACTAGGCTAGTAGGACTACAGAAATACCTATGATGAAGTGAATAATTTTGAATTAAATGCACAGTTTAAATGTCTCATGTCAGATAAAGTCTAGGGCTGCATGTTGGATGGTAGGACTGAATGAGAGAGAGTTTCTACAGGCAACGTGTCCCAACTATGTCCATGAGAACCTTGGTTCTTCCTGAGAGCTCTTAGCTCACAGTGAATGGAGGCAGTGATTTACAGGGGAGAAAAAAAATGTTTATGGTCATGTAATGAAAACACGTATCATGAAGTGTTCTCAGAAAGGGACTGAATGAAGTTTGTACAAACAACCTTAATTCTAGCTTTTTCTAACTTTCGCAGTCTTAACATTGTATTGCTAATGTTATGATAATATAGTTCTTGGATGTCATGAGTAGAAGCAATGCTTTCGAAGCCTGTATTTCATCCTTATTTCCAGTGAAGCATTCCTAATCTTTTTTTTTTTTTTTTCTTTCCCAAACCAGCCTAAAGAGGCTGATTTGTCAGACTCAGAATCACTTACGAATTGTTCACAGCAGCATTTTTGCAAAGCCAACTGTGTGCCAGGTTTATCAGTGGTCTCCAAAGAATGCACAATTTGCATTGTGCCCCTGTGGCTTTTTGCACAGTCCTGTACCTCGCTTGCACAAAAGAGCTTGGGAAGAAAGATGTACTGTAACATAACGGGGATGTCCTTGTGAATTTGGCTCTGTTCTGGAGACTGTGCTTGTATTAAATACTTGAAATGCTCCAAAATGACTCGTCTGACTTCCCTTTTAAATAGAAGTGACCGATCTTTTTGTCCGGTCAGTGGGAACACTGATGAGGGTCCCCATTCAAAGGAACTTGTCAGTTATTTGTAAAATAGTTAAGCATGTTCTTATCATTAAGGACATACTTAACCCCACTAAGTTCATGAAGAACATGCATCTTTAAAAGTAATCACATATGAAAAGGGATTGATTTAAATCTGATACAATTCTCTAAGTCATTGTGTTGACTGAGCACCCATCCACACTTCTTGCTTAACCAAAGGGCTGGTTTATACCTTTCACGCGTTGCTTTGAGCTGCAGTAATATGGAGCTGCCCCCTTTCTTACTAAACCATAGAAAAGTAGGGCTGAAAGGCCTTTGAGGGCCCTCAATTAGAAGGGTGCTCTGCCCATGACCCCTGGGGCTGCATATTGCTCACCAGAAGTGTTCAGCCAGCCAGTAACCTGCTCCCTCTTTCCAGGCAGCAGCTCAGGAGTGTGCAAGAGATGAACTGTTGCCATGAGAAGTTGCTTGAGTGGCGGAATCTGCAGAATCATGGCCCCTCATTTTCTTGTGGGGCTCCTGGACTTGTCTACCATGGTGTGCGTGGTGCTAGAGGTAAACTCTGTGATTGTCAGCCAAACTTAGCTCTTGGAGCAACCTAAGTGGCTTGCGGTGGCTTCTGAGCCTCCCTCTGGGCGAAAGGCCCCAGGAGTAGAGCGATCCGAAGCACACACCCAAACTGCCTTTTCCTTGGGTGATTCTGGTGGGATGCCTGAGGGCTTCCCTGCTATTGCGGCACCCCATGTCCTGACAAGTTGCTCAGGAGGGGCTGTGCTGTGAGCCCCTCGCTTGGACAAAAATAATGATCCATCCATAGAATGTCTGAACTCTACTCGCACAGTTTGCTTCTTTAGCAAGATGGGACTGGCTATACCTGCCTCTTTCCTGAAAGTTGTTTTATGTGTTCATATAAGCTCTTAAATGTTATTTTAAAATTGTCATTGCATTATTTTATATTTTATTTATTTATTTTTAAATAACGTCTTAGAACCAAAGTATGACATTTTCCTGCTGTCTTTGAATGTGTCACAGTGTATTTTGTCAAGGGCAGCAAACACAGTAAAGCTCTTTATGTTCTAAGTATCACAGTGCAGAAGTGCACATAGCCAACAGTTCTCATGGGAAATGGCGCAGGGGTTCTCCAAACCTCAGACTTAAATATTGAAAGTAATTGTCTGGAAGGTAATAAATAGTCCCCCAGAATGGACTAATAGCCTGTCAGGTTTCCTTTTTCTTTAAGTAAGTCACTTTTGAATTCATAAAATGTTTCAAAATACCCCAATCCAAATTTAATTCTCAAAAAATTCTGGTTCATGGGATGAAATTTTTCCCTCCAGGATTTTACCTGAGGGCAGCTTCTATTTGACTCACTTACTGGGACAGCCCGGGTGAATTAGGTGATCAGACTTAAGCTTCAGAGTCATTTTTTATTTATTCCTCCAGCAGAAACGTGGTGAAAACCTTCTAAGGATGCTGGTGGTATAAGTGTTCATCTGTTAAAATATAGATGTTGCAATGCTAAACTGGTTCAAACCAGAAGAGTATTTCACTGGCAAGGCTTAGCGTATTTAATGCAAAGTGAACCCTCGTAGCAGGGCCTCCAGTACTGTAGGTTTTGTCCTTTAATGAGGTAGATATTTAATCAGTTTTAGAGTGTACTGGTATCTGCATTTTGCATATGTTTCAAATAACAATGAAATTTATACGCAGATGAAGTAATTGAAGCATAGCCTGATTTCAGAAGGGCGCACAGTCCTTATTGGAGTGTAATTTGAAGAGATTGGGGATCAATCAAAGTGTTTTAAAATAAAGAGTTTTCTGCAGCTGGGACACTCCCAAGTTGAGATACTTTGGTTTCAGTTTATAGCTCAACTTTTTCCTCAAGTCAAATGTTTTATTGTACCCAGGATTTTTTAACTGTCACATCTGAAAATGAAAAGTGTCTTTAAAAACCTGATAGTCTGTAGAGATCTAAACCCACACTGAGCTGTGACCCAAGCATACCTTGAACTTCAGTGCAAGAAGCTTAAAATTTAAATCCAGACCCACATTTAACATGAGTTCCTATCCTTGTATGTCAGAATTTGAATGTAATATTCAGTTAAAATATCTGGGAATTTGCTTTTGCCTAACTGCTGTCTCACCAGTTGCAGCTCTGGCAATTCTTTAATGCCTCTTAGCATGATACTAGCTATTGTTTCTCAGATAACCCTTACCCTTCTGGTGGTCTCTACCACAACATTTGGTTTGTATCTCTGTCTGAAGGCTCCAGAGTATTTGAAATTCAAGTATGAATGGTTGGATCCAGAACCATTACCAATTTTTTCTTAATGTTGCTTTATAAATTCTGTAACTTTTGCAGTAAGCATAATTTCATTTTTGTAGTTCTTCTCTGAGGTCCAGTTGCTGATGCATTTTCTCACAGTAAGTAACCCCATGTTTTGTGAAGAGCTCCCTGTGGAACAGGTGCTATTCATAGTGTGAATAAAAGAAGCCAACTTTGGCTGTCAAGATATAATCCAATACCCAGCGACTACAGTGAAGGTTTCATTGCTTAGTAAGGCTTTGCATGTGAGTGCAGGATAGGGTGATAAGTCCTCAACATTGACAACTGACACAAATTGTGTTCAACTGTAATTAAACAGTTTGGTCAACTGTATTTCAGAGTGATGTTGATTACTTCTGTGCTGCATAGTTGACAGTTGACTCAGAATCTTTCTAACAATGAGCCTCGACTATCTGAATGACAAGTCTTAAAAGCATTGGGCTGGTATGAATGTTTCGTGAAAAAAAATCCAATAGTCTAATATATTCCAATATTCCATTATTTTTGATTCATTTTATTGCTTTTATTAATGGGTACATATAAGAATATATATTTTTTGTGTATAGAAAAGACAGTTAAAGCATCTATGCAAAGCAAAATAAGTTTCTCTGAAATTAGTGTATTTAGGGCAACATATGCAGTTCAGAAATACATTCTGATATATTAATCTTGATTGGATGAGTCCTATAAGGGCATATAGCTACTGGCAGCTAGAAGTGATTCTCTGTGCTTATCACTGTATATTTTTTTCCCCTTGGGTTATAATTTATTTACTTTTTTTTCTCCCTCACTTGCATCTTATGCAGATCTTCAGCTTGACTTAGCAGCATCCTATGCAGGTCCCACAGCAGAGCAGGTTGAGTGGGTGAGCAGCTTTATCCACCCTTGTATCCTCTCCCTACCCACTGCCTAGTGGATGGTGGATTCAGAACAGTTCCAAACTCTGCTGTTCCTGCAGTCTTCTCTGTGGATTGGAGTAGACAGAATTGTGCAACCACCTCTCCCACCAGCTGTGGCCCACGCAGGAAGGTGATACATGAGTCTCCTTGTAATAATAAAAAAGTTTTAAAAAATCAGACCCCTTTGAGCCTTTCTGTGCTGTTGCAGTTGTACAAAGAGACTAGCTCAGGAATAGAAGGGGGGCTGCTGTGCTCAAGAGACTTTGGCTAAACCTCCCAGGGCCTTGCGCACCATTTTTGCGGGTTAGAAACATTTGCCAGGAGCAAAATTCTCTTTTAGAAAGGCTGTTTACAAGGGAAAGTTATGATGCGGTTAAGTAGGGAAAAACTCCAAACAAAACCACAACCAATTATTTAGCAAAATAAATATTTTGAAAAGTGATCTAAATTGTCCTTTTTTTATGCAGCATTAATGGAGTTATATGGTGAACATGAAACCGAATTACAAAGTGCATTCAACCTGAAAAAGGGAAAAAGTTTGGCTTATGTGAAGTATGTGACAGCAGCTACCTCTCACATGTATGAGGAAGACTAAGGTTAGGAATGCAGTGTGTTTTAGAACAGAAGATTCTCTGCATTTTGTCTTTTGTATCAATAAATGAAAATAGAATTTTGTGGTTAGAATATGGCTTTAAGTGCATAGATAAGAGCCCAAGTAAATACTAGCACTCCTCCATTCCTGAGGGAAGTTGGTGGCCTGCCCACATAATTTGCTGATAAAGTCCCATCTGTTAAAACAAAGTACTGCAGCAGTAGTAATAAATTTCAGGCAAAGACCATGAGAGGTATTTTTGCATGACAGTCTTTAGTGAGTTTTATTTTAAACCAGAGAAGTATTTGAAACTGAAATATAGATTATAATATTGGCTTTAAGTTAGCTTTACGCTTTTACGGGGCAAATGAGAAATCCTGCTCCACTTGATTTCCCTGGTAAACAGCATTGCATAATAAACTGTTATGAGAATAAAGTCATAAGGAAAACTCTGCTTCACAAGTGACATACGTAGAAAAACAGCAGATGTCTGATGAAGTAAAGAACCAACTTATTGCCAAGTCTTTGGAAAACAAAATTAATTTCCTTTCGTCTTTGATAATGATGATGTAATGTAGTTAATAGGAAGAGCCTGCCATGCTCATGGAGTTATTAAAGAAGAAATGTTAGACATGCAGCAGGTCAGAAATATGGGTTTACTTACCAGTGCCATGTCCATGAGAGTATTTATGGATGTGGAGGAATAAGAAAGACGATAGCAGGGTAAAACATTGCATTTTTTTTCTTACTCTGAACCAGAAGAAATGTATGAAACAAAATTGTGAGTGTCCTCTTAAAGAGTTCAAAAATTGCCCAGTGTTGAGGAAAAAAATACCATCTTGACAGGTAAATTTTATGCTGAGATCTTGTTTCAAAGATAATAAAATCTCTTTCTAGAGTGAAATTCAAAAATGGATAGATAAATAGGTTTGCCTTTTGTTTTTCCCTTGTGAAGGTCAAACCAAGTGAAAAGAGGCCTCCACAGCCTCTCTGGGCAGCCTGCGTCAGGGCTCAGGCACCCTCACAGCAAAGAAGTTCTTCCTCACATGGAGATGGAACTGCCTGGGTTTTAATTTATAGCCGTTACCCCTTGTCCAGTCACTGGCCACCACTGAGAAGAGTTTCTTCACCATCCTCTTTGCTTTCTCCCCTCAGGGATTTGTACATATTGATCAGATCCTCTTTCAGTCTTCTCCAGCTCACTTAGTCTTTCCTCATGCGATAGATAAGAATCTCAAGAACAACAAGAAAAGTGTGGGTTTTTTTTTTTTTTTGAATTATTATAAAGCACCCCATTTTTGCTTTTGTAATAAGATGCAATGTTGTATTTATTTGCAATATCTTCTTTTGTCACTAGATGTCCCTGCATGTCCCTGCTGAGTTACTGGCAGGGTGTGGTTCGTGGCAAACAAAAATCTGAAGTTGAGACTAAAGCTGCGTAGGTTCCTCCAGACTATGCAGGAAGCTCTTATAAGGATGTTTTGTGGTCTTTGTGTGTACTAAAAAGGTGAGAAGAGACAGTGCTGGAACTGAATGTGCTGTATGTCTGCTATATTTTCCTGCCACAGAAAGAAAATTAGATATGTTCATGGAAACATTTGAGGAGGTGGTTACTGGAATGGTTAAGGTTGTTAAACATGATTTGGCAAACCACTGATAACTTTTTCCCTGTTGATAAATATTAGAAGTCTAAAGAGGTAGTATTTAAACTTAGGGATTGATGGCTGAGACATGAGGATATATATAGATAAATGTGATCCTACAGCTCTGCAACCATTGTGATTAGTGTTGATTTTAACAATGGGCACTGGTTTTTATACTGGCAGATTATATGTTTTGTGGCAAGGCTAGAAGTGGTGCCTAATAAACCAGAAATCTTAGGTTGACTTTTTGTGTTATAGACCTACATGTACTTTTAAAACGCTTTGCACGAGAGCACATTTAGAATCATCTGTGTGGTGATTATACACTGCTGCAAACAGATGCACTGCTGTTGCCATCATTGCAGCCTTGTTCTTTTACAGTAAGATTTGACAGTTGAGTGCAGATCAGAAATACTGAAAGCAGAGCTAAACATTGCAGAAATGATTGTAGTTTCCAACCAACAAGATTTTTGTGCTAGAATTTGGTGTGAAATACCAAACGTACTTCTTGAGAAAAGGACTGCACAAGAACATGGGACAGAAACAGTTCTCTTCAGCTGCAATAAATGCACAGGGACTGCTAGCTTGCTTTTATTCTAACAATGATATTTTTGCATATATGGCTAAATTTTTATGGAAGGAAAACACATTATGGACATTTACTTTAGTATTAGATGTCCCTACTCCCTATTTGACATTTGACTTCTCTGAGATTGTTTTAAAAATAAAATTATTTGGGGTTTTACTGAATGAATACAAAATTACTGTGGTTATTGAAATGCACTCAAGCTGACAGACTACATGTTAACCTTGGATACTCAGCCCTTTAGAACTCACCCACCAATTAATATTTTACACCAAAAAAAAATTAAAATTCAATAAATGATTTTTACAGCATGTTTTTCATGCAGAGGTGAGACCTGCTTATATGCCATCAAATTGTTGAAAGCAATCCTAGCTAAATTGGGTTTCAAGAAGGAATTAGGTTGATATTGCAGACTCAAATTTAAGTATCTCATCATGGAAAGTTGCCTTTCTGCCTATGGAATCTCTGAATTCAATAGGAAATACATATTTGAAGGTGCTCTGTCATTTATGTGATGGGCCCAAGCCTCTTTCTCCCTCAACAGAAAAAAAATTATACTGTGGTTAAAAGAACTCAAACCCATTGTTTCTGTTTTTTTTTCAGTCTTTGTTTAGGTTAGGGAAGCCACGAGTGTCCTGCTGGAACAGTGAAAGTCAGACTGACCCTTTGAAATTCTTGTGTTTGGTTCTCATTTCAACTGGATAACTAATTATTTTTTATTGTGCTAATGGGCTGCTATGTGTATGTGGAAGCCATTTACTGCATGCCCTGGATGGAAACAGACCCATACCTCAGTTCAGAATATTTAACACTTAATAAGGTAGCCACCTGCTTTAAAGGTTATTCCAGCATATTCAGATTGTTTTTACTGCTCATTGTGAGTATCAAGGTCATTTTTGATCCCCTGTGATGAACCAAATAGCCAAACAAAATTAATCTCTAAATAAAGAAAAATATCTAGCCCTTCTACAACTTTGTAATAGCACTTTATAAATCACTTAGAGGGAGTTCTGTGACTTTAAAAGCCAGACCTGCATATAGTGAATGTTTGTTCTTATGACACAGAGAAACCACTGAGTGTCTAGCAGGGTGAAGGTAGGTGCTGAGCTCTGATCGCCACCAAGTGCTGCCTGTTCTCGCCAGCCCTGACGTGGAGCACTTATGTCGAAACCTCAAACCAGGAGAGACTCCTCCGTGCATCTGTTCCACCATGCCCCCAACTTTTGTCATGCCTCATGAAGCTGCATCTGGGGAGCAGAACAAGGCAGAAATTGGCAGAGGGGTTTGGCAAACGTGGCTTCAAGCCAGGTGCTCACTCCTTGCTCTGGGACTGGCAGCTCAGAGCTTCAGAGAGCTTGAGAAGTCTTTCACCTCACAGTGTCTGGCATTGCTGCTGGAGCAGAACGAACGGTGCGTAGCAGTTTGCACACGGGAAGCATTACCCTTTGTCAGCATTTCCACCTTATCTAGCTTTTGCTGTTTGGTTTTGATAGTGTAGAGAAGAACCTGAGTACGATTGTACTGTTTGTGGCAGAAGGTGCTAATGTTTGTGGCAGATCTAGTTACAGTGGGAGGTGTTGGGCAGCCTGGCACCTTTCTTTCCAGACCATAGTTCCCATTTTTGTGATGGCCCTTGCAGTGTCCTTGAGAAGGGAATACTCCAGAGCAGATAGTGGTCTTCTTTTCTCTTGAAGCTCTTGAAAATAAAGGTGAGGACTTACCAGAGGGTTGTATGGTTGGCCAGTGCATTAGCAAGGAAAGAAGCTGCCTGCAGTGACTGTGGGTAGGATGTGCGGCAACCTTTAGTACCACCTGCAGCTGTCTGGCACTCCAAGTCTAAATGGATTTAGTGTCATATACAGATGGGAAGATCAGATGGCCTCAGATCACTGAGGCCAGGTCATCACATGGATATAAAGCAGACTTCTGGCTTGTCAGAGAAGGTAGCAAGCGTTTCTCACAGATGTTGCTGCTCGAGAGCAGCGGATCAATAAGGAGTCAAGAGGAGCTTCCAGAAGGCGGATTCTCTTCGCAATCTGTGAGCACAAAACACTCCATGGAG
Organism: Crypturellus undulatus; assembly: GCA_013389825.1. Classification (NCBI taxonomy): domain Eukaryota; kingdom Metazoa; phylum Chordata; class Aves; order Tinamiformes; family Tinamidae; genus Crypturellus; species Crypturellus undulatus. The sequence continues at coordinate 549,187 of VWPW01017370.1, read as the reverse complement.
CACTTCCCTCTGCCCACAAGCCTAACCTCTGTGCTGCTGAGTCCTCGCTTCAGCCAGCTCCTGCTCTTCCACGTGCTAATCTTGGCTAGACGCTGGGACAACTGAATGTCTGTTGTGTTATTCCGGGCTGTAAACAACAGGCAGAGCTCTGTGTCATCTACAGGCGCTCTAATCCAAACAGTGGTGTGAGTGCCTGTGCGTCGCTGGGAGCAGTTCTGTAGCGTGTCAGGCATGCAGAGGGGACAAAGGGTGGTCAGCATGCCAAATACCTCGAGCATAGACAAGGCTCAGACACGTGCTTTGGACTACAGCAGAGCAGTGGTGGCAGAAGTACTTAGTAAAGCAACTTGAATGATTTCTGGCCACTACTAGTTTTCTTTCTTTCTATGCAGTGAAGAGGATGAGGTCTGGCAAGTGAATGGTCCTGTTTGAGGGAGCTGGCCTCTGTCGGAAGAGGCTAGAGGCAGGAAACTGCTATCAGAGCTCCAACCATTGAAGGTGTTGGCAGGAAAAGGCTGTTGTGCTGCTTGGTGCTGGTCTTTGTTGAAACTTGCTCTTTTTGTACCAAACACAGGATTTTTATGGATTTTTTTTTCTGCTGTTGGAGCTGGTTAGTTGCTCCTGGAGTGAACCAGGGCTTTTCCGAAGCAGATGAATTATGTCAAATTGGTGGATCATATTTAACCTTTTTACTTTTCAAATGAAAAAAAGATTGAAATCTGTGTTTGTACAGCAGACATTACTAAAAGAATAAGGAGAAACTTGGCTTCTTTCTGGTCTTTGAAGGCAACCAGATATGTGATATTAAACAGTTTTTCATCACTGTGCCATCTATATAATGGGAATAATGATTCTGGCTCTGTTAGGACAGATATTTTAGGATGTATAGGATAAACGGGACAAGGGATCAGCCAGAAGCCATAGAGTTGGAGTGTCTTTCAAAACTCTGAATGTGAATTTGTCAAAATCCTAAGTGTGCAGGCATCTTCAGGTGCTTTGAGCCTCCATTCTCATTAGGAAAATCTACCCTGTTACAAACTACCAAAATACTAGAGCATAGACTTAGTGTATCTTCACACATTAGTAAGAACGTTTTGCTTGTAAGGGCCAAGAATGTGTAGTATTATGTTTTATTAGCTATTATATTTTTAAACAACTTGTTCTTGTCTATAATCAGCAGCAAATGATGTTGAACACCATGATAGTTTACATATTTTTAGTATATTCATCTTTTCAGAGAAGACATAGCTTGAGCAATTAAAGAAAGAGAATAAAATGTATAGTTACAATGTGGGATAGTCTCTGTGTGCCCCGTTTTCATGCACCAGCATGAGCAGTTAGCACCCCCCTCTTCTTCTGCGAGTCGCACAAGAAGCTCAGAGCAAACCTCATGTTGGGCAATGGCAACTGCATTGCTCAGCTCAGTAAATAGGGACTTGCTCCCCTTTGCTTAGAGCAGAACAGGTGGACTGGGATCTTGGCTGTGCTCTGTGATGGATTCCTCACAACACGTAGCCAGAAAGCCAAGTGCTGCAGAGGCGCTTGCGGGGCTACGATGCACCCAGGGATCACACGTTTTGCCTGGCTGCAGCACCCGCTGGCTTCTCCTTGGGGGTCCCGCAGAGGCAGGAGGAGAACCCAGCGAGGTGCTGCTAGCACTGGGTGCGAGCGGCCCAGGCCCTGGCTGCAGGAATGCTGACACAAACAAAAAGGAGATAACTTGGAAATTCTATTGCTCCCTTTATGTTATTATTGTAGTTAATGGTCTGTCAGCATTTCCATTATAAATCCCTATTTTCAGGGTTTTATAACTCAGCCGTAAAAATTCTCTCCAGGCTGAATTTGGCATGTGTGTTTTCAGCCTGAGAGCACATGTGTTGTTTTTTTTCTTTTTTTTTTTTTTTTAACAAGAGTGTTTTTCTTTTTTTTTCTTTCAAGAAAAGGAACTACATTCACAATTTTTAAGATATAGAATTGCCAAAGAAAAAGCCAACAAAAAATAGGTGATTGGTTACAGATGCTTTCTTTGCACTCATATAACTCAAAAATTGCTGAGTTATTTCAGCTGTAATTGTGGGTATGTGTAAGGTTAAAATGGTGGATTTAGTACTATTCCTTTCTTTATGGTGTTGGTATTTGACAAGCAAATAGAAAACAGACCACGATACTGTATACACTCACGTATAAGCTGACCCGTGTGTAAACTGACCTCCCAAACTCGCCCCATGCTCTTCTCATCTGGGCCGGATTCTTTCAGTGTCAGCGAGGGTGGGGATGCAGGGGGCGGAGGGTGGGGGGCTGAACTGTCCATTTGGGGTGAATTTCCTGATTTCGTTGCTTTCATTAGGCTGGTGCTGCTTGTCTGCCGTTGCGCAGAATCCACAAGGACCAGGTGGTGCTGAAAGCGCAAAGCTGCAGCAGCCACATGTTCCCACACGTTCTGAGTCTCCACTTTGTCCATCTTGTTTACGGAGGGGCTGCCCTCCGTCTGAGACTCACTACAGAGCAGTTTACACAAAGAGGAGTGTAAACCACATGTTCTGTACTGAAGCATCTGAAAGGAAAAGAAACAAGGGCGAAGGCCACATTATTATGTCTGAATTTTTTGCTGTCTGCACACGCAGACTTTTCCTCCTAATCTCCTCACAATACCTGCAGTTCTCTATGCTCATTCACCAGTGCTGGAACAGAAAGAGGTGATCAGCATTCATGTGAAGTCTACATTCATCTTCTCAATTCCCCAAATTTGTTTGCTTCTGTATGAATCAGTTACCTCAAGAATTGACTCCAAGAGCTCATAGATTTCTTTTTTGCTAGTAGGATGCTTTTGGCAAAACAGTATTTTACCCTCCTTAACAGCAGAACATAACAGATCTTCCCAAAGATGAGCTGTTTCTTCCATGCTATGAGAAGAAACGATTTACAACAGCCCTATGCAGTGGTGATCCCTGCCCATGTTGTACTTTGGTATTTTGCAAAAACTAGTGCCTATAAAAGTATGTACCATTGTGATTAAGGGGAAGGACAATCAGATGCACTTTTTTTGCATCTTATCAGAGCAACCAATACATATGCTTTTGTAAAGTATTTGATTCTTTAAATTTTTTCTGTCCATATTGAATTTTTTCCATGATGTTTTTAACATCTTGTGATATATAACATCCCATCATATCTTAAACATTCCTTTACATCAGTATGAAAGGTCATGTACTTGGGCTGTTTTTCATTTCATGAACATCTGGGCTTATGAGATTAACAGAATGGTATACCAGTGCCTCCTTTTTGGTCTTTTTTATTAATAACTCGTGAATAACACTTGTCTTCTACCATGTGGATTATACTTCTGTTGGGGCAATTTCCTCAATATAATAATTGCTGCTAGTTAACCCCTTACTTGCTGTTACTTTCTCAAATACTTTTAGTCATATATTCAAAAGGATGGTCCTGTACTTTTTCATGGAGGGCTGGAGGACAGTTCGTTTGCCTAAACAGAGGCTTCTAGCACTATTTTACATGTTGTTAGGTATCCCAACTGGTCTCCAGCTGTTGCTCTGGAGAAAGGCATGGGTCTCCTGTAGGTCTTGTGTTATATCTGCCAGTGATGTGCAGATGTCTCCGGGACTCTGGTATTTACAATGCCAAAAGATGCCTTTGTTTACATTAGAAACATATTTTTGTCTTTGGGGTGAGCAGAGCCAGGAACCGAAGTCCTCCCATGAAGCAGTGGCAGCCACATTTCTGATTAGCAGAACTCTGAAAGAGGTATGAGGGTCATCCACAATGGGTCCAAATAAAGGCTTTACCTGGCCATGTGTATCCCTCTACATATCCATATATTTATATCTAATCTAAAATGTATGTATTTAATATACAGTATGTGTGTGGGTATACAAATATATATATTTATTATATATATACATATTAAAATATACACAGCCATTATATATTGCACAGGCCACACAGGTAACTTACAGATGATAATATGGGATGTGGTTGGAGATCTGAAATAACTGAAAATGTCAGATGTTTTTTCTCTGCATAGATATGGCATCATTTTCAAGTTTGGGAAGAGGTAGTATGAAGTTTTTGTGTTGTTCCATGGCAATAATATAAACTTCTCATTTCTCTTTCTGTGAGGTGTGAAATGCAAAACTCTCACTGCTCTGGGGGTTGAACGGTTTTCAACCAGAGAAGTAGAAGAAGGGTTGTGGCAGCGCCTCAAAGGTCACTCTTGACTTATGGCTCCCCTCTGTGACTGGCAGGACATGTCCTTTTCCCTCTCCATTCTGTGCAGCCTAATTTTAGGTAATCTGTTCACATGTCCTTTGCTGTTGAGCTTCAGACCTTTTGCCATCATCACTTTCCTCAATTCCTCTGCACAGGCTTTTTCCCCAGGTTTTGCGTTCCTGAGCAAGGCAGTATTTGGGCTTAGAGTCCTCAGGCATGTCCTAGCTGGAGCATTTGTCCGATAGGAAGCCACTGTCATCAGCCTCTTCCTTCTGCCGGTGACAACATTTAGTGCCTTGCTGTTTGTGGCACGGTGCATTGCCTTCCCTTCCAGCTCAGTCAGAACTTGTGCAGCCTTGTAGAGCAGGTGTGGCAATATTTTGTGAAGAAATGTACGTGGGAGGAAGTTTCAGTAATTCCAGCTGTCTTTTAATGTGAATTAGCAGCCAGAAGTGTGGAGAAGTGAATTCAACACCTGTGGACAAAAAAAGCTAAACAGTTAAAGAACTACAGAAGCAGCGATTAAAAGTGTCTGGTAGATCACCAATCTTTTAAGCCCTTATTTCTTCTCTTGTCCATATATTTATTGTATATTTTATGTACTGTATTGTATCTACCATAGCAATTTCATTGGTTTTGGCCACAAGATGGCATCTGATTTCATAGTCTTCCTTTTACAATATATTTTTTTTCTCCTGTCTTGATGGAGAAATGCCCATATTACTTGCAGCAGATTATAACTTATTTCCTTCTGCTTTAGCGAATGCCTCCAGGAGCAAATGCAGAACGAGTTTCCATTGCCTCTGGAGGGCCCGGTGTCTGGAAGCACCAGCAGCGCTGGAGGGCTCAGCGATGCTCCCTGGGGAATCTCTCCTCTATAACCCCCATCCTCTGGGGGTCCTTCCAGGTTCTAACTAACCTTGCTGTGCTTGTTGCCTGCTGAAGCAGAACTGGCCCCAAAACTTCAGCTTGCTTCACCCGTGAAGAGACCCAAAGTCCTTTGAAGTTGTTAGACAAACTCATTGGCGTAAAGGAAACTTAGACAATGCCTCTGCTTACAGAAAAAAGTTCTACAATTTCTTAATTCTAATTTAGCTTCCTGAAGTTATGAGTAGTTTGTTCCCTTCTTTCTGCTTCAGCATATCTCCCATGTACTTTTATTTGTAGAATGTAGGATAGTCAGATTTAAAGGAAAAATGGATGATGTAGCCAACTGTGTCCTGTGCATACTGGGAGTTCTGTCTAGGCAAGTGCAGGAGAAATAGGCAGCAAAGACTGGGTCAGACCCACATCAAACTGCAATAACAGTTCTTGGGAGCTTGTACAGTGCGAGATGGATCTTAATTTGCAAAGGGAGAAATAAATTATAATGGGTTTGACTTAATTGCATGAAAAGCAGTGATTTAATGCAGCTCTTGTGTATGCAGGTGTCATGCTATTTGGCAATTGATGACTGGTGCGAAATATGACAATTTACTTTTTTTTTAAAGTAACTTGGACAAATAACAATTCTAAATTACTCTAAAATATTTTATGGAGTAGATCACAGCATATCGTCTAACATCTTTTGGAGGCAGAAAGTAAAAGTGGGCTTGCAAAAGAGATTAGAGAGATTCATAGAGCTCTTTGGTGGCTTTTACAGGGTGGTTTGGTGCCAGCCTGGCTCAGCCCACCCCTTGGATGGCTGGAAGCTGATGGAGTCCAATCAAAAGAAAAATTGTCCTATATCTGCCCTGTGTCTTATGTTCCTCCTTGAACATTGCTGCTCTCTCCCTCCCAGAGGTGACACTGAGCTAGGTAGATCTTAGGTCTGACCTAGTAGGCAGGTTCTGTGTCCTTTCTTGTGTGCTGAACTGCTGAGCTGCTTATTTTTAATCTAAACCAACGGCTATCAGACTATTTTAGGTGCCAGCAGTGTATGTGTAAAAACACTTTTCCATTCATAACCACACAGACCATGTCCTCGCTCTTGCACAATCCCAGAAATCATTTCCTCTGTGTTGCAATATATTATTGAAACTGTAACTACAGCACCTGTGTTCTTGGCTCATCAAAGGCAGCAATACTAGAAGGTGCCAAGTGCACTTTAATTTTTTCAAATAACAATCCAGCAGCTGGAGAAAGAAGCCTCAGCAGCTCTGCATAGCCAGATGGCTCCTGCATCCCACCAGGAAGGACCATAGAGATTCTTCTTGGTTTAAAGACCGTAGGGTAGGAGCCTCCGTGGACCAGGATGTGAGGCCACCTGGGAATTTCGAGAGCGGCTGATACCAGGCAAAGGGTCAGGAACAAATGCACTGAATAGTTCAGCCTTGTTGCTTCCACTGAACCGATGGATCAAGAAAAGAGGAAGATCTGACTCTGGTTATACCTGTAGCCCTGTATGAAATGTAAAGTGAAAAGGTAGATGCTCCCAAAAGAGGGACCAGCACCAGACAAGGTGATGAAGGCTGAATCAGTGAAAAGTATTTTTAAACAAATTAAGCGAAGATGGAGCAATTAATCATGGCTTGTGTACTGGTGTGATCCTCAGAGCTGAGTTTTCCATGTGTAACAAAGGGAAGCTTTTTCTCTGTTTAGGGCAGAGATAAAGACTCCTGGGTCTGTACGTTTCCTGATGTCTGGTGGGGGCTGAGTTTGTGATACAGCCTTTCCATCAGTGGTGGAATATATTGCTAGTTCCCTCCTTTATCTCTCTCTATATGTGCATATTAAAGCCTCTAATGTCTTTTGAAGCCTTTACCACTCCATCCAATTGGCTAAAATTGGCAGGTGGGGATGTTTGTGGAGGGACAGACAGACACTGTGCGATCAGAAAAGCTATATTAAACCCAGCTAAAGCCTCAGTTTCTCAAACTACATTTTAATAGAAAGCCTGTTAACTTTATTAAGTGTTTCTTTCTGTAGATGCTTATCTGAGCACCCCAGAGACTTGTCTTTATATGCAGAACATTCCTGGGAAGCAAGGAAGGGTTGCTGTCTCATTTTTCACCTGAAGAACTGGAACACAGAAATTGAGAACGAGATGACAAAGCCATTTAAGTGTATAAGTCCTAGTAGAAATGTAAGGCTGTATATAAATAGACTCCTCAAGGGTCTGGGTCCGAGCAGCTTGCCCAAGATCACACTGAGATTGTGTAGCAGAGCAGAGAAGTGAGCCTTGACCTCCCTCCTCATGGGTACACTCCAATTAACTGGCTGCCTTCCTCCAGCTCTAGACAGGTCTGCACTGTACAACTGGCTGAGCTGGTGAAGGAGCTGAGGAGCTACTGACTTGTTACTGTTGCTCACAATTTTGCTTGGAGACCAACAGGGCTGAAGGCCTTTTCCACTGGCGTGGCTGAATCCAGAAGGGCAGGTTTGTAGAATTAGTAACTTTGGATATTTCCATTTGCTGTGGTTCTACCTCAGCCTCCCATCACCTCTTTGTGATCGAAGAGACAAGCAGAAGCTGCTGTTAATAGCTTGAGGTGACATTTTGCTTGAGGATGCCAGGGGTGTGTACTGGTGAAAGCTAAGTGTGCGCTAGGTAGGTAGTTGCTTCTCAATGCACTTCACAGTAGGACAGCTCCTCTGTCAATGTGAATGTTGAAGAGCAGATTTTCAGGCAGCACATAACTGGTCTAAGAATATTCCAGCTAACAAAATATTTTTGAAGAAGTACTGCTGCTTCTATGACCAAGAGGAGCCGCCTTTTTCTTTGGTGTGGAGAAATTTCAAACTCTTCCACATCAGGTCCTAAGAAAAGAGATTGATGCAAGAGCAAGGAACTAAGGACAGCTTTCTACAAACACCTCTGTTTTAAGCTTTTCACATCTGGTTGAGTGCATTGTGGCATCTTGGCCTTTCCTTTTCAGACATTAGCTATTGTCTGTGGCCAGTAGGAAAAAGAGAGCAATTTTTCTATGCCAACTCATGTCCTTATATAGATAGGAGGCAATACTTGTCTAAAACATATTCTGTGTGACTGCTTCTATTGCATTTTTCATCTTATTATCTCCGAGTTCTCTGCAAACTGTGGTTAGTTCAATTTAATATTGCTGTGATGAGATAGTGAAGAGGAATAAGAGGAAATGTGAGACCAGCTCTGGTTCTTTTTGTAAATTCACACACCAGCATGTAACCCTTTCTTGCTGAGCAATGAGAAGTCTCTATTTTATTCTGATTAGCTTGAAACCCTGAGTGGAACTATAGTCCATACTCTTTTTCTGCTCATCAAAATGGAATAAATTGCTTTCCAGCAAAACTGGAGTCTGCGTAAAAAACACCTTTCCCTTGCTGAGCAGGAGAGTAAATAGAGAAGGAGGTTATTCCTCTGTTAATCTCCTCAGGACTCAGTGGAAGCTCTGGTGCTCTCCTACTGTGTGAGTATCCACTATCAGATGGGAAAACCCTTCATACCTTCTAGTTCTCGCCTCTGTACTGGAACCCCTAGACCAGTTTCCTTCTGTTTCTACATCCTTTGTTCCCTTCACTGCACTGTAATTTGGTTCAGGGAGATTTGAGCTGTGTATTTGTTCTTCGTTGTCTCACCTGGTCTCCTCACACCTTCCCAGTCCCATCTGCTCCCACCTGCTCTCTGGGCTGCCTCTCACATCCCATGGCTGTGGATGGAGCAGAGCTGCTCTGTCCCGCAGGCTCCAGGCTGCTCCCTGCATGTGGGGGCTCACAGTGTGGCAGGATGGAGAAGCAGAAGTGCTCTGCTGCTGTGGCACTCAAAAAAGCTCCGACCTCACCTGGCAAAAAATCCTAGGAACGTGTGACCCACCTTAACCAGATCCAGGTGTCCAAACAGGAAGCCAGTCAGTTCTGTTCTGCATTTTGTTGGGTAGCGTAGGTTGGAGAGAGGGAAGACACTTTGAGTATTTTTCCTAGTTCTGCTACTACTTTGCACTCTCTCTGACCTTTGGCAAAACAAATTAATTTCCAGATGTCCAAACTGTACAATGGGGCTATCAGTACTTTCTGCTCCATAGGGAATTTTAGGCCTTGCCACTAAATGCATGCCAAGGCCTCTGAGATCCTTTGATGGAAAGTGTTCCACCTGTAATCGCTGTAGTTGCAATATTGTAGATACTTGCTTGTTTGTAAATATGGGGGTAGGAAGTCTCAGAAAATACCATGAATCAAGGAAGCTGGAAAAATTTCAAGGGGAGCATTTAACTCTTTTAATGCTGAAATTTCTAAGTCTCAGAATCCATATTAAGGAAAAGTGCTTTTCTGCATTATGTCACTTTTAACACTGGCTAGTGCCACTCCTCTTCCTGTATGAAAGATACTGAGATCATCATAAAAATTAGCTCAAAAATATGCCCACCTTTGTTCATTTTCTTCATAGAAAAGAGAAAGGTGTTAAAGGGAACCCAGAACCATGTCTGGGCTCTGCTGCAGCAGGACAGAGCTAGTTTGATATTGAGGATCCATGAGATTTGGGATGGAAAATAAACTATTTTCTCCCATTCGTACTTATAAGAGGAGCTGCTCTGCTACTCCCAGTTGCTGCGGTTTGTCAGGGACTAGAGTGCAGACTTGGCTTCGGGAGTAAAGTAGAGAGGGGTTTCCAGGAAAGGCAAACATTGACAAAAGTGGTATTGTTTCATATTTAAATGTTTATCTGCTTGCGCGTGTGCAGGCAGTGAATTTCCATCGGCGACAGCATCGGAAGCCTGTTTCCTCCTCCTCTGCAGCTGGGTGAGAGTCTAGGAGTGAGCGGGAGACTAGGTTGACAAAGAGCTGAGTATTATCCTAAGGATAAATGAGCTAACCCATCACTGCAAACACTGTGCTGGCAGATTTCAGTGCAATTAGCTCCACAAATACCAAGACATGCAGTCTGCAACGAGACTAAAAGGTCTCCTAAACAATTAGGGGACCACGGCCCCATGGACCCCTGTCATGCACATTAATGTCACTAGCTTTAGCAAAGGGTATATGTGTGCTTTGATGCCAAGGGAATCCAGGGTTTGACTGCCCCATAAACCTCAAGCCATTTTTGGTCCCCAGTCCCACGATTCAGTGGCATTTTATTTACTACTACTAATAACATTTAGTCAGTAAACAAATGCAAGTTGGAGAGAAGGTCTAGTGTGAGCTTAATTACCTCAACTCTCTGCCTTCTCTTTTGTTATGTACATCATGGATACTTGACAGCATTAACATTCCTGGAATTGTATCTGCCATCCTTTGTAAAAGGATTGAATACTACGCATTAGTTCGGGCTCGTGGGGCATTTGTGTCTCCAACAACAGCTTAATTATGGACATTGTTTACTAATCAGTATTAAATTGACAGACTATGAGGGCTAATCTGGAGATTAACACAATAGCTTGTTTTCATTTTGTTCTTCTAGCAGTTTATTGAATGCAAGATTTAAAACAAGACTCTTTTGTGAGCCTTACCTTCTAAATCACAGCTTGTGTCCCTGTGAAGATCTGTAAATTTCCTTTCTCTAGCCTAGGCTTTCAACACAATTAATTTGCTTAATAAGCAGCAACAATCATTAAAGTCATGTCCCACTGCATACTGCTGGGTGTAAAAGCAATAAGAAGTGTCCTTTCTGTAGGATCAGCAGTTCAGAAATCTCCAGGCTGCATTTAAGCCTTTTGTTTGTTCGGTTTTGCAAGTGACACAGAGTATCATCACTCAGACAAATATCAACAAACCCCAGGCCCCAAGTAGTAATTTGTGTAGTGAGAAGACCTGATGTCGCTTTGTGCAAAGTTACTTAGCAAAAGCCCTGTACATTTCTAGGACCTCTGTTTTAGCCATACAAATTGTTAAGCTCCCAGATAGACTTGTTTCAGCTGTGAAATAGCTACATAGTTGACCATGCAAGTTGTCTGGAAGCTGGTGGCCTCGTCTGGTGATGAGAAATGCAGCAAATGGTATTTTTTCACACTGTTGAGGGTTTGTTCGGGGACAAAAACACATGAAGTGTGAGGTCTCCCTCATAGCGCGTGGATGTCCATCTTCTTGAGGTTTAATGTAATGACAGTGATGCCAGCATCTTGTGTCTTCCCCAGCTCCACATCTCTATTCAGCTCTGCAGTTTCTCAGCCTGGGGGAAGTACCTTTCCCGATTGATGAATTGCTTAACAAATAAGTATAAGTGAATCAAAACTCACTTAATAATAACTAGATAATCTGTTCCTCTTCTCTGAAAGAGTAGTCCAGAGTAGGAAGCAATGTTACACTCTCCCTCTCAGCGACAGTGAAGGTGGGAGAGCAGATATAACAACCAGAGCACATGGGAGGGACTGTTACTACCCTCTCTGTCCCTCACTTGGCAACTCCCATCCATGGGGTTTACTCATCGTGTGGGCCTCCAAACCTGTGTTATAGAGCCGCCGGCCTCCTGCTTGTGGTGAGGAAAGATGGCAAACGTTACTGCACCAAAGTGCCCAGCAAAATGTCTCCAAAGTCAACGCTCCTCTGCTCCGTGCACTCCTCATGCTGGAAGTAATTAGTATAAAAACCCTAATCTTTTTTTTGCATCCGAGCCACGCGGTATAATCCAGCCTTTCATAAGGATAAGTCAGTATTTGTGAGCTCCCTTGGATTTAATGTAAACAATAAAGGACTAATTCAATAAAATGGCTTTGACCCATCAAAATCTACTTTCAGGAGCTGTACTGCGGGACTAGGAGCCCACATGGTGTGTTGGGCATGCAGAAATCTTCAAACCTGCCTGCTTGGCGAATAGCTGACAGTGCAGATGTACCAGCTTTAGGAAGAGCTGGTTGTTAAGAGATTTTGCAGTGTTTTGAGGGTCATATGCCTTTTTTTCTTGGATTCTTTTTGTCAAATGTGTTATGACAGCTTTTCTGATTTAGCCACTGTTCTGAAAAAAAAGCAGAAGGAAAAGGAAGGGAAGGAAAAGCAAAAGGATAATTAGCTGAGACATTCAGAAATAAATGATGGTTTTTGGAGTACCAATTTATATTTTTCAGATGAACATAGTTTTAAGGAAACATTGAGTACTTCTACTGATCTGTGTCCTGCAAAAAAAAAATCACAAGAATGCTATTAAAAATGAAAGCATCCAAAAGTAGTTATTGGCTTCTGACCGTTGAAGCTAGAAGTTTCCAAACTTCTCAGCTTGCAGACTCTGAAGAATTTCGCAGAGGAGGTGCAGACTGTTGCACGGAGGATTTAAGCCTAGGGTAAATAGGCTTGCTTTGCCTGTTGTCTGCTACTGACCCCTTAAAAATTGTCTATTGATCACAGGCTGAAAATCAGTCATGTAAATCATTGCTTACTATAGCCAAGCTGTATTTTACTAAACAGTAGCTGCTCCTTGCTGCTCATTTACACAAAGGGTCATCCTTTTACACAAGAGGAGCACTATTTCACAAACAGGTTTGTATTGGCTTCATACATGGGAACATACATCTGTAAACCATGTATTTTAACTGCTTGAAGGTTAACAACTCCGATTTCTTGACCTAGCTTTTTGCAGTTGCTCATATTCAAGTCCCTTTTAACCAACATTCTTGAAAGGGGGAACATTAGATTGGTTTCATGGGACTCTTGGGAAGCTGATAAAGTTTGCAAGTTGAGCCAATAAAGCTCAGTCTGTTGCATCAGAGCACATCAATCAGATCACTTTACACTGTGGCTTTTAAAGAGAGTCTTTGTTTATTTTCTTAAAGAAGTACCTGCTACCTGTACATAGGTTCTCAGGGCAGAAGGGACCACCAATCATCTATTTCCAATCTCCTGTTTACATAGGCCATCCCGTGTTTTCTGGGAGCTGGATTAAGGCATTATGTTAGGACTGCATCTGATCTTCCTTAAAGGCTACGAGCAGTAAAGAGTCGGCCACAACCTTTGCTAATATATTCCAATATTCACTAATGCATATTACAAGAAATTACTTCTTATTTTAGAGCTGAATTCGTCTGGCTGCTCTTTCCAGACCCGAGATTTTACTATGGCTTTTTTAGATTAAGAAGTTCCTGGATGCCAGATCTTGTTTCCAAGTATTAAGTTCAGCTGACTGAACTCTGTAAGCCTCATGCTGCAAGTTTTCTTTTTTAATATCTGGATAATTTTTGTAGTTCTCCTCTGAAATACTATAGTCTCCTATCTGAAAACACGAGCCTCAGAACTAACTAGCTCTTCTAGTAGATGTCTTGATAAATCTGTGTACAGAGGCAATATTGCTTCTCAGTTATTGATCCATACATGATAATACAATTTTTCTCTCTCTGTGATGGACAGAGGCTTGAAAGCAGTTTATCTGACACCCTGTTGACATATGTTAAGCCTGGATAGACAGCTGTTAGTACTCCTTTAGACCTGAAACTATTTGGGCTTTTGTGTTTCTGTATAATCTCAGACCACTTTACAGGTAAAAGTCTTTGCAAAGAGTCCAGTGTTTCCTATTTTCTCCTTCTGTCTTTAGAGAAGGAGATACAGCCAGTAATTTTCACATTCAGGTTAAGTGACTCATCCCTAGGTTCCAACCATATTGTTATTTCTTCTTCAAACAGAGAAGGAAAGACAAGATGGTCTCTAACACCTCTTTTTGCTACACATCCTCCTTATGTTACTACTCAGGGTTTTTTTAAGCCTACTCTTAAACCACAACATCTCAAAGTGCCTTCAGACCTTTTCTTCTAGAACTAGCTCTGTCAGTTTAAGAAATGATTGTCCCCAGCTGTTCTTCACCACTTAGGAGGTAAGAATTCCTCCTTCTCCGTCTCTACAAGCTGTAACTGCTCCCTTATCTGCCTCGAACCAAAGTCAGACAGATTAAATCAGAGTGTGCTTCCACAACAGCTTTAGTCTTTCTAAACCAGAGCTGCCACAACATCACCTTCCCCTCTTCTCTTCCTACACTCTTCTTTCCCATAAGACTTAGTAGTCGTCAGTCTCTCTAGTAAAGTAGTTTGGGGAAGCTAAAAGCATGGAGAATTACTCACTTTTTCTTAGGGTTAAGATGCAGTCATATTAGGTTCATTTATTATTTAAGGAGAGATATCTAGAAAGCAGTTCAGATTTCCTAAATTCTGATGTTCCTTCTTTCTTTTTAGGAAAATGCAGGAAAAGCTACATAATACGTCTGAGCTGATCTACTATCTTCCCTTTCTGCTGGAGTAGGTAGTCCTGCTCCTCTCTACTTCCAGAGATCAAGTCCTGCTGTTCTTTCCAGCACATGCTGGCATTCATCCAGCCCCACTTCAGTGAGATGATTCAGCTCACTGACCCAGCAGGAAACTATATATTTTTTAAAAACTTGGTCAGTTTTCTGCTAGAAATTTGCTGTAGGTCTGGATGAGAATCAGAACCAGTGCAAAGGAAAGAGATGAGCAGGGAGAGAAGGGAAGGGGGTATATTAGGGGAAGCTTGAGCATCCGTTTAGCTCTTGTGTATCTGCAATGTTAGTTTCCCAAACAAGCTCACCATAGAGCTAGATGAGGCCCAGTGATGGCACAAGGAGGCACGAGGCAGGAGGGAGAATCACCCTTTTTAATGACATCTTGTTGTTAGGTTAGTTTGGAGGTACCATTTGGCTATGCCCTGAACTTGCCTGTCTGAGCTGGCTGGTTCAGCCTGGTGTGTGTATGCTGATCTCCTGCGAGCAGAGCTGTGGTTTGGTAACCCCCAGTGAAGGAGCAGTAACATATAGTTAGGGTAGATAATGCCTTGAATTGCTGTGCTGTTTGCTAATTAAACTCTTGTTCAATTAGAGATTACATGCATACTTGAGCATTTGCATCGTGATTATCCCATTTTCAACCTTCCATTACATGGCTAGCTTAGAGACTCACAACCCATCTTCCAGGAGGCTGTTGACCCTCTGTGTGAGCCTAAAACCCTGTTCCTATTACAAGTGGCCTACTACTCAGCAAAACCAGGCTTCCCTCCTTGCACTGCTTATTTAACTAGCTCGTGTTTCATATGCTGAGTTTTCTTTTTTACTCCCTTGCTTGTAAAGATTTCTAAAATCATTAAAAAAATGTTTCTGCAGTCTGATGGTGCCCAGTGTAGTATCTTGGGTGTCAACATGGATTGTAAACAAGCTCTTCCTGAACCTTCAATCTTCTCTGTTCATCATGGTGTGCTGTCTTTGTTTCTGGAGAATTACCTTTCCTTTGCCTCCTGCTGATCATTGTAATAAGTTTCCTTCACAGAATTCTCAGCCATCAATTTTGGCAATTTGAAAGTTGTGTCTTCGGCCTGTGAAGTCCGTCTGAGTTGAGACGGTGGCAGTTCTCAGTGTGTTTCAGCAGCTGGTTCTTGCAGGCCAGGCTCTTCTGTGCTTTCATTGTCAGGTACAATTAAGTACACCCAGATGGGAAGATTTCAGGCTTCCTCCTTGCTGTGACATGTTTTCAGTCATCTTTTGTTCCCTTGTCTCTACTTTTTATGTGATTCTTCTGGGAGAGTGTGCGGGAGTCCCCCTCGTGTGCAGTGGGTCTGTCTGAGGAAGAAGGGTGTTTCTCGTGGCCACAGCTTTCTTCTGCACCTGAGCTACTGCTTGCACTTTGTAAAGAAAAAAAAAGTATGTCTCTTTTGTGGCAGGAATCCAAATTTCGTACACTTGGGGTAGTTCCAAATAGCTGATGACCCTCTGTCCATCTGTGCTCCTGCTGGCAGAATGTGCTACAAAGCAACATGTCAAGCTTGGGGGTATTGTCAGGAATTCCCCTGCCAGCCACTTGCTTCTCACAGTCTGTATTCCCTGAGCAGCATTCCCTTGGAAAGAAAGGGGTCCAAACAAGCTCAGCAGGTGGAAGTCAGAACCTACAGTGCAGGCTCGTAGCTGGCACAAACCTTTCAGGAATCCTCAAAGCAGCCACAGGAGCCCCCAGGGACTCTGCAGATGGGGCTTAGCGTGGCCACACGTGTTAGCAGGGTAACTGTGCCACCGTGGAGCCTGGCCTGCCACCAGGCCAGAGCAGGGCTCCTTAACTTTGCTTTTCCTTCCCACTCTTCCCTAAGTTACTTTTTTGCATGAATGTTTAAATTACTGCCCGTGTCACAGATTGAAATAACTGTCAGGCGTTTATTGGTCTTCCCTACCACAGCTCCACCTTGTGCTTCAGCAAAGGAAGCATGGAGAGAGGAAAGTAAGTGGCTGGCGTTAATTAGAGCCTTCTCTGCTGCTTTTTCCGATGACAGACTATCAGTGGGTAATTACAATGCATCCGTAACCCCCCACTTGCCTCTGCTGCTGCTGTTTGCTGAGCTAATGAGGGCGAGAGGACAAGCTGTACTCAAAGGCTGTCCTGAGGGGTTGCTCTAGGGGAGCATTTACTTCACTTTTAAAAGGTGGAACTTCAGCTGTAAGTTTGGGCATTACAGCCATAATAATAATTTGTTCTCCTATGACCTCTCTGATTATCAGCCCTCTCTTAAGGCTTCATATTAGCAGTGCTACTAATGCTACTTTTAAGCACGTGCTTGTCCCCATTTCAGAGAAGAGAGAGGTCTGTTCCCATTCTTTTTGTGTGTGTGCAGACGACCTGTTGCACTTCATCAGCTCAGCGGTGCTGTTGATGTGCTGGGAGGGAGGATCCTAAGGGATCCCTGCTCTGAAGGAGATGGAGAGCGGCAGCAGCCCTGGGAAAGCTGCTCACTGCTTCCTATGGGGGAATCCATATTGGGGGAAGACCAATAAGCTCTCTTCTCCCTGTAACAGTCCATGAAATGAGTAAGAATATTCTGGCAATCACACACTGTATGCAGTGCTAAATCATATTCTGTAACAAACAGTTCAGGTCCTGATTTGAGTTAAATAGACCTCAGCTGGTGAGCTGACCCACTGCTCCTGTGACATTTGAAAATGTGAGCTGCTGAGTTATTTAGATGTTTTCTCAAGAACACAATGCACAGCTAAATCCTGTGATCAGCTGCTGAAGGCAGAATAAATGAAGTGCCTTCCCCTCTAGTTAGGTAAAATTATAAATTGAAAAGATGTTTTATTCTTAAAAGAAAAAAAAAAGGATGAAAAAATAACCTCTCCCTAAAAATAATAAAAATAACAGTCTAACTACTCAATTAAAATGCTATATAAACATATTATCTGACTTCTCAGATCTCTCCCAGCCCTCCAAAGTTTATATTTGAATAAGTTGTTATCAAAATTCTAAACACTTCAGTTAATTTTACCAGATACTGCGGTTTAAATACCATATATCTTATGTCCTCTGACACTAGTGAGATTTGAGTGCATACTCAAAGGCATTAGAGCATTTTGCTGATCAGAGATGATATAAAATATATGTTTAACTACAAAAAGTGCTTAATTCTTAAAAAAAATAAATTGCTGAGTCACTTTGGATCTGCTCACATTGCTTTGGGCTAATGCAGTACCTTAGAGGAGAGGAGCACATGGCTGGGAGAGATGTTGAGCACCAGGTTTTAGGGTGAAGTGAACTTCTTGTGTGCAGAAGGCAGTCCCTTAAGCCTCCAAAAGAGGGATTTGTCCTGGGAATGCTGTTGGCATAGTGCTAACTATCAAAATGAACGGAGTCTTGGAAAGAACAACACTTGATAACAGCTGTGTTTGCATTAAACATTTTTAGAGTTCAGTTCAGAGTAGTTCTGCACCATATATGTAGAAATCTTATGCAGAATTTGCATACAGAAAGCATGGAATGCTCTTTACTGGATAAATTATTTGCTTCTGCTATTTATTACACTCTCCCTGTCCCCTGGGCACACATGGCTGTGAGGATGTGAGTTAGTAGAGAAAACAGGTGTGCCTGGTCAGACAGCGGAGAGCGGGTGTATTGAAGGGAAAAGCAGGAGTTTGGTTTCAAATGAGATGTATAACACAGCCCTCCCCTTGGGTCCATCCGAGCTGACTTTTCAGCAAGAATGAATTAAGGCACAGATACCACGGCCCATGTTTACCTCATCTGATGGAGATGCTTCAACTCCATCCCTATTAGGCAGAATATTCAGTACAGTCCTATACCAGGAAGGCTCTTGTACTAGGCCCTCTGCTTCAGAGAGGAGAGGTTCCTCTAGATGGTACCACAGGTCGTCTCTGCTTAGAGCCAGTGGCTCTCCAGAGAGGCCAAGGGGGATTTGCATGATAAGACTGAACCAGTCCAACAGTCTGGTGAAGGAGGCAGCTTCACTTCTCTTCCTTGCTCTTGTTCTCCCCTCTGTGGATCCATTTCCTTTGTTGCACCCGCTCTCATGCTTGCCTGACTGCATGTTAAAAACTGAAAAAACTCACTAATCTGGAAGAAAATCGCCCCCTTTCCTTGGCCAGCTGAAGCAAAAACTTTTCTGCAGGGTGAGTGAATTGTATCAGGGGTCAGGGAAGTGCCGGGAAGTGCATAAAGAGCGCCGCAATGCGGGGCATTCCTTCCTGCCCGCAGTGCTCACCTCCGAACGCTGTCTGACCTCCTGTCTCTCAAAAGGCCAAAGATCACAGCATAATACTCCAGACCCTGCAAGTCTCACATCCCGGTATTCCTGGGTCTGGATTGGAAGTGGGCGGCTGGCAGTCCTACAGCTCCTTTGGAGCTCTTCTGGCAGTGTTTTTTTTTCCCCTAAATCTCCAAACTACTGAAGATGAAGCTCCCAGGGCTGCTCCTACAAACCTCCCTGCTCCCAGCATAGCAGAGCCTCAATGAGTTTGAATTTGGTTGAAACACTGTGACTAATCTCTTCTTCCCAAAAGAGCTGCTCTCTGATCTTTTATGAATCTTACCTGCGTTGTGAAAGGTGGCCTCTCTGAGAGCTGTCCCCGCTATTGTTTGGGGATATTCATTCTGCAGTGACACAGAACGTGGGTTGCAGCTGCTACTCAGCAGCGTTATTTCTTGTATGATGCAGGTGTTCTTCAGAGGTCACTGCCTGAAACACCGCCCTGATCCCACCTGCCCTGCACAGTATAGGAGAAGTGATGGAATTGCTCAACAGTGCCGTGACTAACTCGTTTCAAACCCTGTCTGTGGTCACTGCACTTATGGGGAGAGCAATAATGAGTAACAGCAGACATCATTAATTATTTTGTATTTCTGCTTTTCAAATAATTTAATTCCTAATGTAAAAGAAAACTACCTAAGGGACATATTTTTTTGTTCCTTTGTGTACAGCTTGTACAAAGTTTCCAGTATGGTCCATCGAAAAGGGTGAGTGATCGAAGATACGAGAAGGTTTTGCTGTGACTGCACCACCTATGTAAAATCTATACACCCCTGAGCATCACTTGTGGCCATCTTAGGCTTCTGACTTGTGATCTTGTAGACAAGTTGCCTTTGGCAACTGAAAAGGCTGCTGTTCCTCAGGATCCATCAGAGAACTGTGAACAAATATTCATGCTGACTGTACTGCACATAGTTGGTGAGGGACATCTAAATGTCCAGATGTCCATGTGTTGATTGATCCTGTTCCTGTCAGGAGGAAATACAGTCCATCTTCTTCCTCTAGACTTTCTTCAATGCCATGTAGGATTGGAGGTGGCAGTAGGTACTGCTTGGGGTGTAACTGAGACCTTCTCTGTTCCTATGACCTAACACTGATAGCTAATCATATTTCATTTGTGAAACAAAAATGACTTGGCTTTCATGTTCCTGGCTTGCCTGTTGTTACATAACCTACAAAAGCCTTTGGGTCTAAGGGAAAGCCAGGCATGTTTGGAAATGTCTTTTTAGTTTTCTTTCAGGCTAAGAACAGTTTTCATTTCCCTCCATTTTGCATGGAGGGAGGCAGCCTGTATTCCCAAGGAGCAGTGTCTGTGGGGTAGGACCTCCCCACTCTCACTGTCCTCTTGTGCTTTCCAAGTGCTTAGCATTCCTAACAAATTACAGTCTTTTGTGGTATGGATACTGTGCTATTTTAGCCAGTTGGAGGGATGGTGGTGCTGGGGGGAATATAACAGGCCGAGAAGTATTTTCTAAATCTGCCAGATGAATTGTTTGTTTAGGCTTCCATCCCAAAATAGGATCCAGAGGCATGGACCCTTACAGGCCCCTTGGGGCTTCCTGTGATTTGGAAAGATCTCCAAGACCACATCCAAGACCACGTGCTGCTTCACGTGTAAAATCGGCTGTCGGTAGCACTTCCACGTTGTTAACCTTGAATAAATCCTATAGGCAAAAGGAGCTGTCACATAGAAACCTCAGAATAATGATATGCAACCTAGTTATCGAGCAAGAGGCAGGTGCTAGAGTTCCTTTCAGGCAGTAGTGTGATTATTAAATCCCAGATTGTTTGAATTCAGTAGGAGATGCGAGATGAATAAATAAGAAAATAGCTTCCTGAATGAAAACCAGTCAAGTTTACACTAGGAAGACAACAAGCAAACTACGGTCCTCAAGAATCCTGTTTTCAGGAGCCTGTGAAAAGTGTCAAGAGAAGGATCCGGAGATCAAGGAGGCAAAAATGTTAACAGATCTTCCTGAGAACAAGAATGTGGGAGTGGGAGACTTGCTAGAGCCAGCTAGGGTGACAACATGGAGGGGAGGGGGACATACAGACTATTTAATCTAAAGAAGTCTACCCTCCCAGCATAAAGCAATAAGAGCCGAGAGCTGGCAAGAAGCACTAGTAAGCCCTAGGGAAGTACTGAACAGCTGTATTGCATATATTGTTTTTAAGATTTGTTTTCTCAGAATGGTTTTGTTATAAGATCTGCCCAGAATCTGTAGTTCAATGCTTTCTGCAATGACAGTGGTAGAAAATAAATTGCATCCTTGGAGCAAAATATTTTTGGTTAGAACATGAGCTCTAACTAAACTAAGCTATATACAAAAATTATTTGAGGATCACATTTTCTTTATATCTTAAAAATCTGAATATCTTCAACACCTGCTTTTTCAGAACTACAGCGAATTCTCACAGATTTGTCATCCATCCATCCAGCCATCCAACCTCCTTCTGCTCAAAACTACCATAAATCATAAAATTAAGTGTACAGGTGACTGACATCTGTTCAACACCTAAGGTAGTAGGGAAGGCAGTACTGTTTTGTTTATTTTACAGTATTGTTCTATTTATTGCATTTATTTTCATGCATAATAAGTCTGAACAAATACAGGATTTATTCTGAAGAAATCCCTGGGGAGTTCTTTTTGTTTTAGGGAAGCACTTCTTGGAAAAAACTTCTTGGCATAATCTGAACTAGTAAGATACACCATTTAGAAATGTCTCTCTGCATTCTCAATGTACTGTACTTCCTGATACTAGTGATTTTGTTTTTTTTTCCTCAAATGTGCAATTCCAATTACACTTATTAATATGTGAAGAAAGTCTCCTTTCTGCATTTAAGATGCAAAGGAACACAAACAAGAAGAAACACTTTTGTGTTTTGAAAGCCTTGGAACTCCACTTTAGTGTATCCCAAAGTAATTTGGTAAAATAATTTTTAAGGTGTTACCTCTTTGATGGGTTTTCGATAGGTTTATTGGTGTGCAAATATCTATTTAACTGTTGTGCTTTCAACATTGGCTTTATTCTGCTGGAATAGAAAGTAATCTTTAACTTATCTTGAAGAGCGCTGAGGAAACTCCAAAGATTAATGTACTCCGACTCGTGCTGCAGCACCGAGTGTGAATCACGTCCTGCCCGTGTTCAGCTGACAAGTGCAGGGACCTGTGTCCCCACCTTCGGGCACAGCGTGGGAGAGGATGGCGGACCAGGATGTCCCAAGTTCAGCTGCTGGGAGGACGCTCTGACCAAAGGCTGAACGCTGTGCCTGGTAGGACCCCCTCCTCGTGGTCTGCACATGTCTGCGTGGTCTAGCTGTTCTGAGCTGTTTGCAACTGCTAAACGGCAAGGACAGGAAACTTTCCAGTCATCCCCCTCCAGGTGGCCTTTAGGTGTCTCCAGGTCAAACAGGAAAAGTGAGAGCTCATGTAAATACAAAGAGAAGCAGCTGCTTGTTTTAAGGATGTGTCCCATATCTGAAGGAATCTGAAATTCATGCTGAGGTCTTCATCTCGTAATTGAGGAGGGTAACTGGGGACTAGAGGAACATTTACACAAATGGAATCACCTCCTGAAGATGCTGCTTTTCTAAAGAATGTCACCTTCTCAACAGCTAGGTAGACTGGGAACTGGGGATCAACTTTCTTTACCACAGAAATCCATAGGACCCAGCTGTATCACTCAGATGGCTGGCAAGAAACCACCCCCTTCCAGACTCCTCCTGTTGAACTTGAGAGGAGCTGTGTCACTGACTTCAGAGGAGCCTGGATCAGGCCCTAATCTGTTAAAGAAATAACAGCGACATGACTGTTTTCCCTCCTGGCCCCTTCCTCTTGGCTATCCTCCCCACACAGTATTTGCACTTTCTCAGGCTGGGTTAGGCTGTTTTCAGCAGCACAGACTGTGTTTGCCTCTGCCCCAAGGAGCTCTTGCTGCAGAGAGGAAGCACTGTGCTCCGGCAGCTCCTCCAATTATTAAGGGAATAGCCTTGAGGAATCTGAGGAATCACAGATATTCTGGGGGAAAAAATCTGTTGGCTGGAAGTGACTGAGTAGCAAAAGAAAAGAATGAACTTGCATCTCAACGCGAAGAGTCTGTTAAATCAATCGGTTGCTTTGAGTGGGTAGCGAAGAGATGATCTAATAGGTGCAGGATTCAGTTCCTGCTCAGCATGCCTTTTGTATGAAACCAAAATGTTTTTGTTTTGGTTTATTCCTCAAATATTTTTACCAGCTAATTTCATTGGTAATATGGCGAGAAACATATAGACCATTATGTTTCAGACTATAAGTCTCTTTATGAACTTGTAGCACTTTCACAGGGTGTTATAGACGACAGTCTCCAAAATTTTCAAGTCTTTGGCTTTCTAGTGATGTGCTCATTTTCTCCCTGTGCAGCCCAAGCTCATGTTCATATTTTAGGATAGAAGTCACCCTTTTCCTTTCAGTAAGTTCTTGACATATATACAGTTAATGATAAGGCTATCGCTCTCAGAGTTTAATTCTCACACATTCGAGAGAATAAAGATCCCTTAGAATAAAATGCCAAGTGCTGTCATGTCCTCTATAAATCAGTGGGGCACTTACAGTGATAAGCAGTCAGACTGATATCCACATTGATATTTAGGCATCTTACTGCCCATGGATTTCGTGGGAATTCAGACACTTAATTAGGATTTAGTTGGAATATCTCTGTGCACCTGGCCCTATGCCCGGTATGAAGTGTTAGCAGGATCAGCCCCCTCAGCTCATATGCTCAAATCTGCCATGATCCTTCTGTGGGCAGGTCCGTGTGCTCCCCTGGGACTTCAGAGGAGTTGGGAGAGCTTGGAAGCTGCTGCAGAACTCATTTTAGCATCTAAGTTTCAATATGGATGAGGAGCTTTCTGACTCTTTGGGGTTTGTATCGTGCTGTTTCTTTGCCTCCAAGGCACCACAGAAGCAAAAGAAGTAGCTGCAAAGGGTTAGCAGAATACAAGTAACAAACAATTTTCCATCACTGCCTTTGAGAGGCCAGTCCCTGGCCGATGCAAGGCTGGTTCCTTGCTCCTCCCGGGATGCAGAACCGGGTAATGTTACCTGTAGGCAGCACGGACAGAGTAAACATTTCCCCTGCGATGGGTCTGGTGACACTGGCCTTGTTCATGAGGCAAAGTCCTGCTTAATGTATCCCAAGCAGGATCCAAATAGCTCCTCGTGTCAAGCCAGCCTGTACTACTACTTTTCTTTTTTTTTTTTAGAAGCCAAGAATAACTGTTGGTGAGCATTTATTGGCCAATTTCTCTGTTGCTTGAATTGCATTCGTCAATGGGAGTTACATAGAAGAACTGAGTTCTGAAGCTGTTGGCTTTATAGTTCTGACAGAGTTAATTTGGTGCTGGTGGGAGCTATAAAAAATACATGTGTAGGGTATAAAGTGGCCAGTTTATCAGGGTGACTTCCTTTGTGTGGCTGCACTGGTCTTTTCAAATCATATTTTGTATTTTCTGTAACACCCATCATTGCAAAATGTGTATGATTAAATATTAAACATAGTGATGGTCTGCTCTGTGCTGCACTCTGGGAAGGAGCCTCCTCCTAAAGCTCCCAGCTACCTTCTTTGAAACTTTGGACTAAATTTCCCTTACAGAGCGGTTGCTTGGCCATGTTCAAGCCACAGACTGCGCAAAATCATTTTTTATAAAGTGCTGTTTTTTAAACTGACCTTTTATGAAGTGCATTCTGCATATTTTTTTGATTTGAAAAGCCAGCTCCACTACTTTTTACCAAACAAATTTGTAATCACAAAAACATTTTAAACATTTAAGACTTCTATTCCATTGCATCAAGAGGATTAATACTACGTGGGTCGTGAGCTTTTAGCTTTAAAAGTGATTGCATCTCATCTCAAATTTATAATGGTCTTACCTGGAACTGATGCCATGCTGACCCTTTTGCAGGATCCCCTGCTGTTACAGAAATGTTGGTACATAAGTTATTTCCTGTAAATTCCCTGCTTCTCTAAATTTTCTTTACTGGAAACTGTGCAAGCTGAAACACCTTGGCCTACTCTTTAAGAACACTTAGGTGTAAAATTAACTTCTTTGTGAGGCCAGGCCTAAGCCAGGGTGATGATGAACGCTGCCAGGAGCCCAGGGAGGGAGCAGGTGCTCCCCAAAAAACACGTCATGTAACAGTGAGCATTATAACACTGGAGGATTCAGCTCAGAGAAATGCCTGTTTGTCACCTCTGGGTTGTTCTGAGGGCTGTAGCAAGCCCTGCTGTCACTTAGGGCATCAGGGAACTGGCCCCGTGTGTGGCAGCACTGTAAGTTCCCTGCTCTGCTTCCCTGTCCAGCTGCAGCAGAGGATGGTACAGCCAAGAGCTGCTCCTCGCCTGCTTCGCTCCCGATGCCATGGCTTGAACAGGGCCCTGCGCAAGCCTGGTGTTGACCACACCACGGTGGAGCTTGCTGGGATTCCCCCCAAGGCTTGAAAACGAGGTGTGCCATAAGGTAAGAGGCCATAAATGAGAGAGTTCCTCCCTTTATCTTCTTTGCATGTCAGCAGTCTGCTCCAGCCTGTTCGCTGTGCTTCAGAACTGGAAGAGATGTTCAACTGTTTTGCTGGTTGCCTCTTTCTACAAACAATTACATTGTTTGTAGACTTTCTACAAACAGCAAATTAATCTCCGAACAGTTAATCTAGGTTTCTAGAGAGGAGACAGGGAGAAAGGCACACTGTCGGTATAAAGAAGAAAAGGAAAAGCCCACTCAACAATTACTTTTCAAGACAAACATGTAGGCAATTTGCCAGAGCAACTTAAAATGCTGTCCTTCAACATGAGCTGCCTGCGCATCTTGCTCTTGCAGCTTGTCCCAGCCACTGCTTTCAAGCCTTGAAGCAAAACTTAGAAAAAAAATGTATTTCAAGGAATTGCCCTGGAAAGCTTTGATTCATTGCTTGCATTCGAGGTTTGGGAGATGTACTATAATTGCATGTGCTACTGCTCTTGCGATGCTTTGTATTACGTTACTGCCTGTTTATAGACCAAAACTTTATAGACAGATAGAGGGCGGTCTGAGAAGGATGGGAGACATAAATCAAGGTCTGAAGCTGCCCTAAATAATATTTTATGTTTCACTATATTGACCTGGAATTACAGGATAAAGACATTTTCCACCGGAGTGCTGTGCTTTTCTTGCTTTGCCTGTGTGTCTGCTTCAGGCTTGCTGGAGTTGGTCATTAAATCTAGAATCTGTATCAAATGAGCGTAGTGTGCTGCAGTGCATAAAGGTTTCAAAGCAACAATTGCTCTATTATTTCAGCAGAGATTACCTGTTTGAAATGAAACCCGCTCTGAATCCTTTCTGACCCGGTCCTTATTGTGGTACTGATAACAAGCCACACTTTCCAGTCTTTATCTTACCTCCTACAGGGTAATCTTTTCTTCGGGAGCTTTATTCCGCTAATAGCACCCTTGACTGGTTGCCAGACAACAAACACAAGCAGGTGAAAAATGAATGGCTCCAGTCTGACCGCTGATAACTCCTGAGGACTTTTTATTCTCAGAATTCCCTCCAAAACGCACAAGTTGACTGGTGGACACTCAATTACATTCCTTGTGTGCGTCTCCCTCCCTTCAGATTCAGTAATTCTTTGAAAGAAATTGTGATGATCTTTTCTACAGTTTTAGAGACTTCTTTTTTCCTTCCTCCAATCACCAGTAAATGATAATTCCAAATGATAGAAATTACTTTTAAATTAGCCCAGTTAAAGCAGGGAGCGTATGCTTATCTAATTCCCCTCCTTTAAGTAGTAACGATGCAATGGAAATGGGTAAAACTGATGTGCGGTGAAGGTATGCAAAATAATTTGAGATTGTAAAATGTGTTTCTTTTTTCTTTCTTTTCTTTTTTTTTCTTTTCTGATTTACTGTCCCTGAAAATGAGTTATAGACCTGTGAAGAAAACAGAAGCTTTTATTTGCTGAACTCAATAGGCTGCTTTCTGGGGACTTGAACTCTGCAAAGCGCTGAAAAAAAGATTACCGCATTCCAGTGACAGCTCTGCTGCTCGAAGCAAACGGGAGGGCGGACGGTGCCACGCGGGGCCCTTCTGCTGCCCGCAGAGCTTCGCAGGGCCCTTCGGGGCTTCTCTTCTGTGCAAGCAGATGAGCCCCAAACTTGTGAGGACTTGGCTAAACCCTGTGTTTGAGTCTGCCCTTAACTTCAGTTAGTTCCTCTTAAAAGCAATGAGAATACGAGGTAGCTGGCACCTTGCAGCGTCGGGCTTTATTTAAATCCAAGGTGTTGTCATAAGGGGGACAGTGTAAATGGACATTGCTGCACTGAAATCAGTGGACACACATTAATTTACGCCAGTTGAAGCCTTGGCCCAGACTCACTTGTTGGCTTTTTTTCTTTCTTTCTCTTTCCAGTATGATTTTGCTTTTACCATTTGATTATATGATTATAAGGTAACTAGTTAGTACTAAAAGAGAATATGGTTGGCTTCACTGGAAAATATAAAAGTATCCACTGTTCCTTCAGGGAAATCATTTTAATAGATAACAGCATGTTGTACAATGTTTCATCAGTGATATTTAGATCTAAATTAGGAGCAGTTGTGAGATGGGTTGCCGATTTTCTTGTGATAAAAGGGAAATAGTTCAAGAAATATAGACCAGATGTTATCTTAATCCAATCCTCATGTACAAGAGCACACTATGAGACAGTAATAATAGTCCCTTCTACCTGTTTCTAATTTTCCTGCTCTAAAACACCCCCTGTGAAAAATAGATTAAACCAACACATCATTTATGAATCGGCACTAGGCGGGTTTGAGTTTGTCAGGAATGCAGCGTGCGCACACAGACTGGAGCTTGATGCGTGTTTAAAAATGCTCCTTTGACAGTAACGTTTAAGACAGCAGCTCTCAGTGATTTAAAAGGAGAGTAGCCAGTTTGGGTTTGAATCAGGCTTTTGGTTCAGCATATCCCTACACAGTTTCAAATTTGTCATCGGTGTTTCTAGGCAGTGGATGTTATACAATCCTCAACAGGCCCAAAAAAAAGAGGGGGTTGATCCTCAGCTGCTGTAAATCAACACTGATCCATTGATTTAGATGGAACTACACTGATTTGTACCATCTCATGGTCTGGACAAAGTGTATTAACTTTCCCCACAAAAATCCTTTGCAACAAAAAGCCCCATTCACAGTCCTAGTGGATAAACAGTAACTAATGTGTCTCTGTTCTCATAATAATGTTTAATACCTGCATCATTTCCTACTTGCAGGGGCAGTTGAAACATTACTCTTTGCTTTGACGTAAGAAGTCGAGTGCTGCGCATTTGTAATATTTGGGACAGCTTTTTCCATAACTCTCCATCTGAGCTAAAATATTTTGGTTGAATATTCCTGTCTGTTGGCATCAGTGTGGCAGGGAGGCATTTGGGGAACTGCCTAGGGACTCAGGAGACAAGGCTCTAGTTTTCCTTTGAGGAACATGGCAAAGGGAAAATACTTCATTCAGCAACACGCGTCCGGATGTTGGAAGAACTGTTTTTACCTTGTCCATCAGAAATAGCCATGTCTGCAGGGATAGCAAGGATACCCACAACAGCGTTAATAAGGCTGCTTTATCTCGAGTAGACGCCTTCACAGTGTGGGCTCTTCCAAACTCCTTTTCAAGGCGAGTTCAGTTCTGCTCTCCAGATTGGATATTTTCATATTGCTATGGACGGAGGAAACAAGAGCAGGCGATGAGACAATTAATCTTCCGAGACTGCCCACACAGCTGGCCGTCTGCTGCAAGGGCTGCGCGAGGATGGATCCAAAGTTTTCCTTTTGAAAGTAGCTCCGTTGCTCTTCATTTATTTTTAAAATAAATGCGTAGCATTGCAAATGGATTCACCCCTCTGGTATTTTCCTTTTTTTTTTTTTTTTTTTTTTTTTTTTNTTCCCCCTTTGGTTTTTTTTTTTTTTTTTTTTTTTTTTTTTTTTTTTCTTTTTGCAACAGTGTTAAAGATAAATAGGCAAGATTGTGCTGGAAGGAATGCCTCCAGAGGGCCAAAAGAGGCTGCAGGCTTGTGCCGGAGAGCCGGAATCTCATGGATTCCTGTAAAAGGTTCAACATCTGGCCATGTGCGCATGCACATTCATGGGTGAGGTATCAATCCACTAGGGAGAAGGTGTTCAGTATTTTTACAAGAGATTTTTTTCATTGCATTTTAACCAGTTTAGCCAACAACTGCTCTTGGATTTATACTGTGTCTATACCTAAAGGCCATACTCCTCTTTTGGGGGGCCAGTTTTGTCTGACTCTGTAGGAGTGTGAGTAAGGCAGTGCAGTGAGATGAGACAGGTGGATCCACAGGAGCAGGAACGAGGGAGGAAGAAAAGGAGCAGCATTCGGAGGTGCAAAAATAGGTTCAAATAGTGATAGGTCCTGAAGTTCCATCTAGGGCTGCTCACATCAGTGGGAATGCTATCATTTGGGATGTAAGAGCTTCTGAATTACAGATTACAGGAAGCTCTCTGCATTAAAGTGGTTAATATGAGAGAATAAAATGAGAGGAAGAAAAACGTGGAACGGTTGAAAAAACAGCAAGGTGGGGCTAATGAACGTGGCCAACAGCTCCGAGACGAGGAGGCCCTGAGACGCCCCGGCAGCAGCAGTGGGTCCACCCGTCTCGTTGTGGTGGAAAGGACAGCTGAGAGCTCCAGGCTGAACAGGCTGCGGTGGCGGTGCTGGTAGTGGGGTACGCAGGTTAATACGGAGAGCGTGTTATTAGTAATGACCAAAGACCTTTAGCCTCCTGTCCAAAACCCTTTTTTACTGTATAGAGCGGGAAAGTAAACTCTATCATGTTGGGCTATTTAGTAAGCTATTAGTGCATTCATCTTTTCATCATTTGACAGGTGGAAGTAGTAGTCCAGCTTTTAGTTTTAATTATAAGGGATTCCAGATGTAGAATAGGACATAAATTAAAACCAGATCTACTCATATGTCTTTTCAAAGTAAGCCAACTTCAAGGTATCTGCTTTTCATTTCAAAATGTTATTAAAGCTATTACTAAGAAATTCATAGTCTTAGCATGCTCCAATAATTGACACCTTTAAAGTGACTAAACAGATTTAGAGTGTGCAGAAAAGTAAATTTGTCTCAGAGAATGACTCTAATAATCCATTTACATATAATGGACAAACGAGCGCGCGGGTTTGAGCGGCTGGGTCTTGGCGATGGGGTCCCTGGTGCCCCCTGTGCTGCACGGGCCCGCGGGTGCCCGGGCCTCTCCCCATGCCTGGAGCAAGGAGAGGGGACGGGGGCCTGATCCCGAGCCAGCCAAAGTCCATGGGGGTCCTTTGATGAGCTCCCCGTCGCAGCCTCCTGCTCTCCTGTTGACTTTAGCTGTGTTACATTATGTTGCAAGTGGATTTTTTTTTTTTTTAGAAAATTAAATCCAGAACCCTTTTTTTTTCCCCCACCAGTGATAACGCTCTGAACTCCCTCGCTGTGCAAAGAAACCTGCAGCTCCCTCTCCCAAGAGCCCTTTCTTCCCCACGACCTGTTTACCCAGCGACACCGTGCAAGGGCACAAATAACGCTGCGCATCTGACTGCAGCGAAAGCCTGAGGTTTCCAATAATTAGAATGATAGCTGGCAAGCCTGATAAATTAGAGAAATAACTTGTTTGGTGTAAACTGAGCCTGTTTCTGAGGCAGAAATGTTGGGCTTTTATCCTCTGGAGTGTGATTGAAAGGGTGAGAAGTTAATTTGGCAGCTTCGCTTCTATGGTTTCATAATGTTTCTCCTCCCCCCTCCGCTCAGCTTCAGGGAAGGACTGTGATTTCAGTACTTTGCGCCTGCCCTCATACAAGGCAAGAGCATGACCCGAAACGAAACCCCTCTCCCCAGGGCACATCCTGAGCAGTAACAGCTTGGCTCAAGTGTTTCTTATGAACAGCCGTCCAGAGCACTTGATCTAAATCATGCCATTTCCTTCACAGTATGGCACAGTTAACAAGTCAGTGCATCAACACAATCTGCAGATGGCAGTTCAAAAGGTGCACGTTCCCCAGCAAGATAAAGGGCAGCGAGTTCCTCGGGTTAGCTCATTACTTGGACTCAGGCAGAGGCTCCGTAGGGGTGTGAGGGAGGAAAAGGGGGCAGGCAGCCCTCGAGCGGCCCCGTCTCCGCGCGCAGCGGCGGCCTCGCGAGAGGCCGGCTCCCCTCGCGGCCGGCGCGGCTCCCTTCGCCGAGCGAAGCGCCCCGGCTCGGCAGGGCCGGGCGAGCCGCGATTCCTCGGGAATGGACCTGCCCTCGGGAGCGGCGCGGGAAGGATCTAGAGAGCGGCGTGCGCTCCTGCCCAAATTGCATTAGGGCTGGACAGCCAGGGAAGAATCCCGGAGACATATTGGTCCTTTAGACTTCAAAACAAGCTTAAATTGGAACCATATTGCTGGAATACTTCTTAGCTAACATTTATATTACTTCGGTTACCAAATCCAGACTAAGTCCCAGGACTCGGCAGGGGAGGACATAATATATTAGGAAGTAAGATGGGGGTGTGCACTTCTGGCCTCCTATTTTCTATAAATGTACAAAAAGTTTCCTCACACTAGCAAGGAAATGACTACAAGGCCCTAAAATGCTGATTTCCAGAGGCAAACGGGGGAAGTGGGCGGCCCCCGCTCTGGCCCCGCGCGGCCGCTCGGTGCAGGCCCTGCCTTGGGGATAGTTTGGGTTACTTGGGGCAAGGCTGCCGCATAGAAGCTCAGGTATCAGAGCAGGTAATTGTGCACATATAGCTGGATGCAGCAAAGGTCACCGTGAATTGTCAGAGGATGAGATACATCTCGGGAGACCAAATGAGCCTCCCCTATAGCGATCCTTGTAAACGAATCTCTTTGGGAACTATCAAGATGGTGCTTTACCACGATTTTCGCTGCCAGAGGAAAAGGAGCCCCTCGAGCTGGTTTTTTCCTAGGTTGCATCAAAAGCTGGCGAGTGAAGGGTCTTTTTCTTTTGGTCCTGCACTCAACGTTAGTGCAAATGTCCCGAAAGACACTAATGTATGTGCTGATCCGCGAGCTCCTGGCGCAGGGAAGTTCAAGGCAGGTTAAGCGAGAGAGGAACAGGAGCCCCCTCACTCTGCAGCGGCTGCTCGGCCATGAACTCCCCGCTCTGCATCGCGACTCGACTGGAAAAGCAGCGCTGCAAGCGGGACACACAGAGCCTGGGCGGCTGCTAGGTGTGCCCAGCTGCCCTCGTTCCACCTGCAGTTTGATGGATTTACTAGAGTTACGCCAGGGAGAAATTTGGCTCCAGGTTGTGGGTGGCGTGGGTCATGTTTCGTTATTTAGCTTATTGAGCAGGTGCTTGGCAAGAGCGTCTTCCCCCGCTTCATCCAGGCCTGCACTCGCTGTTCTTGCTAGACCTTCTCTAATACCCATCCAAGCTGCACGGGGTTAAGAACTGAGCCCAGACGTCAGGCTGTGTCCCCCAGGCTGTGCAGGGACACAGCACGTCTGCTGGACCCAATATCTACTTCTTTCTTACAACAGCACCTGCTGTTTTTCTCGGTTCAGGGAGATAAATGGCCCTGTGTGGTGCTGTGCATTGTGTGTGCCGGAGCAGGAAGGAATAACAGATTTCCCTTCCCTCTCTCATAAGATGCTTAGGAGAAGGAGGAGTGAGTGAACCTTGCGCCCTCCTTGCCTGTTAGGAGGGGCAAAGCCCTGTGCCCCCTGTCCTCTCTGTGTCTATATTTATTAGAGGGGTACAGGAATGAACCTGTGGTCCCATGCAGGTAGTGGAGCGCCTCATTCCTGAGGTTGGTGGCAGCCCCAAGCTGCCTCATTTTTTAGCTCTGTGACTGTATTCCTTGCAGTCCCCACTCACAGTGGGGTTGCTAGTTTACTTGGTTGCTTTGCTTTCTTATGTTACAGTTTTAAGTTGAACCAATACAGTACACCTGAGAAATGTGATTTATCAAAAAGATTATATGGTATGGTTGCTTGCAACAGCAGGGAACAGAACATGGTGAATTAAGTCCCTTCCATCCTCATGTGCCTGTGATTTCCCTCATAATGACACTGTGAGAAGAAAATGCTTTATTCTGGTAGTTGGTGTGGATCAGCACGCTCAGGAATACATGAAGGTCACAAAGGCTGCCTGGCTCCAAGAGCAGCCGTGGTGTTGCAGCCCTTGCGTCACAGATAGCGCTCCCGCTCGCACACAGCCGGCTGTCCGGAGCCACAAGTGGGAATTCTTCTTTGGGACACAAGTGAAGTGTGGAGAGGAGCAGTAGAGGAAAGAGAGGGTTTGCCTTTAAACGCTTTAAGCCAGGAGCAAAGCTGGATATCTAAGGTGTATTGGCCACCGAGACACCCTGGGGACTGTCAGGCTGCTGTAGGCTCCCTTGTGGCTCATTTTCATCCTTTGGCTTCTCCTGCTCTGTGGAATCGTTATCCCTATGTACTCTGCACACCAACATCCCTGTGCACAGCGGCGTTGGAGATGACTTCCCAAATTCCATGTCACATGGAGGCTGCTCACTCATGGACTGTATTACTCCGCACCGGGTACTTCTGCCCCAGTGGGAAACCAGATGTGACAACGCTCAAAAGAATCCGTTTGCAGTGAAGAAGAACCTTCTATGGAAACCTCCAGACCAGTTAATGAAAACAGTAATAGAAACTATTATTTTATGGCCTTCTGAACGGGACGTATCATTCCCATTGCATTCGGTGGGACACTCACCACATCCGTGGAATGCTGCTTCTTTGCTGTAAAGTTCTACAAGATTCTTCCATAGGAGCAATATTTTTTGAAGAGAAAATACTGAAAGCCCATGTGAAAACAGGAAACTCCATGATTTCTTTTTTTTATAGTGAAATTTTTCCACTAGGGAAACATCCATATTTTACAGTTTGCAAAATGTGTGGGACCATAAACTGTAAAACCGCACGGAGAACCACAGCTCCTTTGTACTTTAAAAATAGACATAAAAGTAATTTTTCCAGAAAGAAAGAACATATTTTAAAGGTGAATTTTTGTAAGGGTTATAAAAACTGTTGGTCTGTCCTTGAAAGCTGAAGGATAATATTTAAAAAAGGCCAAGATAGAATATGGTGAGTCTGCCGTGCCTGAATCATCTCTGCAGTATGTGCTGGAGCAACCACAGCCCCCCTGCACACGGAGGTAAAGTGTTCCCAGCTGCCATGGGACACCTGGTCCCTAGACACAAGGGCACAGCGGAGATGGGACTTTCACCAGTTCTTCCTTCTGGAGAAGGTCCTGAAGCCCCTCAGGCTGCTACATTTCTCCCACGGGATCCCAGCCCTTCAGCCCTGCCTCCGTTCCCGGGAGAAAGGGGCAAACCTCCGTGTGGCCTCCCCTGCAGTGACAGCAGTTGCACCCATCGCTGGGACACTTTTTCTGACTCAAAATTTGATAATGACATCCTGTTTATCAGAGTTATTCCTGCTCTTTCAGTTGGGTAGGAATTTCTTTTTGCACACACTGCTCAGACCTAGTGTTGTTGAATAGTTTAATATTCTGCTCCTGTGCTTGTTTACGGCTACCTTTCATCTCCAATTATCCACTCTGTTTCAGCAGCGGATAACTGCCTGGTTGCTGTATTGAGGCCAAATCCTGCTTGTTTTGCCCATGTGTGTAATCTAAGGAAGTCTCTCCAGCGTTTCTGACATGTTTCCTGGTCTGGCTGGGCTGTTTGCAGGGAAAGCAGTGCCCAGGGCACATGTATGAGCAGAGTCCCAGGGCTGGGACCCGTCTCCTTCTCACTGCAAGGATGCTGGGGTCTGAGACAGACATGCTAGTTCTGGCTGTGCCTGTAGCTCCAGAGAGTTGTCCTGTCCGCAGCCAGCTGGATAACATGAGGTTTTACAAGCCGTTGGTACATAGTATGGAGAATCCCAGCTGCCTTTCCGCTTCCAGGGAAGGGTGAGCTGAGGCCTCCGGCCGTTGGACAGTGCCTCTGAGAGGGGCGACCAGAGAAGATGGAAACATGCAGAGTGAGAAACTTTCCCCGTTCTCCTATGTCATCATTAGCACAAACAGGCCGGCGGTGCCAGAGCTGCTGTGCTACCCACTGCTCGGTCATTTTGTCCAAAATACTGCCTGGCTCACATGGCAAATGTATTTCTTTTGGCTGCCTTCCTCTAGCTGAGCTGCAGAGCACCAGAGCTGCCTGTCTCAGATGCTGCTGCAGCCTCTCTGTTTTGCTGTTTTTCGCACACCTGAAGAGGTCTGGGGTCTGGTCGCTATTTACAGAGCTCTCGGTGTGGGCAAGGGTGGCGAAGGGGTGAAGATGTGAGTGTGGGATAATGCGGTTCTTTATGCACCGCTTCCACCATGGGAGAAGAGATGGTGCCACTTGACAGAAAGAACTGCAAGATGCGGGAGGGGGCGAGATAGGAGGGTGCTCAAGAAACCCCTGTGGTGCAGTTTCTTGAGGACAAAGTGCATGACTCAAGAACACCCTTGGAAGCTCCTGCGCCAGAAAGCCATGAGGAAGAGCAAGGTGCTCAGCTTGGTGGCCACCCTTTGCAAACTGAGGTGGCTGCAGGAAGCCTCCCTGCCCTGCCCCATCAGGGCTCTTGGGCTCATCGCCTGCAATGATGCTGTAAACTTCCCAAACTGGTGACGTCTGGGTAGAGCTGTGGCTCTACCCAGCCACAGTAGTACAGCTGCAGATAGGAATAGCAGTCGTGACAACTACGACCTGCAGTGCCTGGACTGACCAGGCTGGCTGAGCTCTGGCCCTCTCGGTGGGCTCTGAGTTCAGGACAGCCTGTCACCGAGCGCTCTTGTACCAACTTGGCAGCTTGCAACTTTACTTGTATTTTTCAATAGAGAGAGTCCTCCCAAATGGCTCTAGCTGGGCCCTAGGGCAGTACAGAACAATAATACCAATGTCTGTGTAGGCAAATTATGGACAGGGGCCCAAACATGACCTTGGGAAGAGTCAACATGGTTCCTGAAAAGGGAAGTCTTATGTTACAGGTGTCTTGAGAGTTCTTTGAAGGGATCAGTAATCCAGTGAATAAGAGTGATCTGACCATTATAATCTGCTTGGGCTTTCCAAAAGGCTTTACACAAAATCCCTCACCAAAGGCTTTTAAGGAAACTTAACAGGCATGGGGTAAGAGGGAAGCTCCCTGCATGGATAAGTAACGAGCTTTAAAAAAAAAAGGGAAATGAAGAATAAAAGTAAATGTTCAGTGCTTGCAATGAGGGAAGTTTACCTTTGGAGTTCTCAGCTGGGGCATGTGCTGCAGAACATACTCAGAAGTAGTCTTGGGCAGACAGAATCAGCAGTGAGAATCTGGTGGTGATGCAGAGGTTATTCAGAGGAGTGAGGTAGGCGGCAGCCAGTAAAAGAGCTTGTGAGACTGACTGCCTGGTCAACAGAGTGGGAGGGGAAATCCAACAGACATAAATACGAACAGATGCACATTTGGAAAAGTGCTTTGGGCTTCACTTTAAAATGAGAGGTTTAAGCTGACCATTAGCAGTCAGAAGAAACGTATTATGATGACTAGTTTGCTGGGATAGTTCCATGAAAATGCCAATTCAGTGTTTTGTTGCACTCAGAAAAACAAATCCTGTGTTAGGGTTTACTAGGAAAGGAGTAGAGACAACCCAGAAAACGTCCTTATGCCATTATACAAGTCTATTTTGTGCCTATTCCGTGAGCATGGTATGTTCTGATCCTTTTGTCTCAACAAGTATGTTCTTGAAACAAGAAATGCTTCAGAGAAGAACAGCTGATCCATGTGTGGGAGTGTTTCCATGTGAGGAGTGGTCTCAAACTCAGAACTATGAAAACTGACCTGGAGAGTATTGATAGAGATCAACTATTCATGTATCAGTATAAGAACTGTATTCAGGTACAAGGAGTCATGTGCAAATCGGACAAAAGAGGTGGGTAGCTCAAACTCTGGAGTTTCTCAAACATCCAGTGGACGTTCAGGTTCACATACAGTGCTTTACTGGAGTCATCCAGGTAAGGCAAAGTCTGATCTCTTTTGTGAAGAGACAGTTTAGTTCAGCATCTTAAATTTGAAATGCTTAATCTCTTAAGTTTTCCAGCTTTTCAGGGTAGAAGATCTCTCGTCAGGTCATGTCAGAAGGAAGTTTAAAGAATATTGTCCCATAGAATCTGAAGATTATGTTCAGTTTTCATGAAATAAAGATTTTTGATGCACCTTTATTTGCAATTGGAGTTGACAGGAAATATCACGGCTTTTATTTCAGGACTGGACTAGTAGCTGGTTGTGTCCTGGCCTCTGACACCAGTCTGTATCTTCTCCCTGTGGAGACTGGAGGTGATATCTGCATTCCCTCCAGTCCTCTTAATTCCTAAGGTCATCAGAAAGCTGGCACAAGAACATGCTAAGAAGATTTGGAAAGTCCCTGCTAGCCAAAGCAGTATTGGTTTTCCGATCTGCAACCACTGGAGGTCTGTGTGGTGCTAGCACTGCTCATTCAGGATGTGATACCCTCATAACGTAGCTAGACTTTGCACCCCCATTTGCTCAGGTTCCACCTCACCATTCAGCCTGTAAGTGACTAAGAACTTTTTCCCTGGGCCTGCTGTGTCTACTGACTCCTAGGACTCAGAGTGAAAATGCTGGAGGATACCTAGGGAAACGGTAATGAGCTTTTGGTGAATTTAGTATGGTTTTGTCTGGCAGCTCTTTGAGAAATGCTCAGTATTCTTATACCCAGTGGTAGGTCAGTAAAGCTTAAAAGGATTTGTTACCTACAAAGGAATTGTTCTTTTCTGAGCCTTGATTGACTTCTGGTAATACTCACGAGACCCGTTTTTATCCGTTAGCCTTCTGTCCTCTTTTGCAGTTGTCCAGCATTGCTGATTCCTTAGGAGCAGTGACCATCGGTGGTAAGGGTGGAGGGGCAACCACTAGTGGCAGGTCTCTGGCACACACTGTTTTACAAAAAGACATTAAGACTCACTCTGAATTCCCATATGAGGAGTTAGCAGATTTGCATCTAAAGTATTCAAGTAATACAGATGTCATTTATTTTGGCCAGACCTATGTAACACCAAGGACAAGATGTTCCGTAAACTTGATTTGTGCGAAACACCATCGCTCTTCATTGACTGGGTTATACAGTTTAAATCTTTTTATTGTTTGTCAGAAAATAAGGGAGATCAAACCCTTTAAGTACTAAGAATCTTAATTTGGACTTACATGTTTGTGTAGCATGGATACTCATTCACCTGTCAGACTTCCAGATATTCAGGAAAAATTGCTAAAATTGCTGCTTGTTTCACCAAGCAAATTCAAAGGCCATCTTAGGAGAAAAATTTTGGACGAAAATTCTGATTTTGATCATTTGTCAACATTAATGTGTTTATACACATCATATCATCATCAAAACATTCAAGCTGCTACAGACTTGAGAATAAAGTTTTATAGCCCTTGTAACACGTGGGAGTGTGGAGAGGAATATATTTATGATTTATAAGGACTGGGAAAAAAGAAACATTTCCTTGTACAGTGACTATGACTCTTAGCATTGTGCTGGACAAAATCACTCCATACCTTGTTCTCAGTTCTGCACACTATAGATTTACTGTAATTTACAGATCTGGAGGAGGTGCCTTTGGAAATTAGGATCTTTCTTATCCAGGGAGAGAAGACTTACATGCTTCTGGGCTTCCAATGTCTCAACAACTTTCTGTGTCCTTTCAACACTCCTCCCTAATACCTCATTATATAGTTGGTGGCAAGATACTTTATTTCATCTGCTCACTGATTTACTTTACAGAGGGTACCTCAAGTTCTCTGTAAGGGTATCTCACTTGGATTCTTGTATGGGTTTTTCCCTTTGACCTTTCCAGAGTCCTAGGGTATTTGCCAAGTATTTTGTGGTCATGGTAGCTCATCTGAGAAGACAAGAAATATAGATCTAGCCACGAAGGATATTTCCATAGGCACTCCTATTCCAGAGTACTCAACTACCTGTATGGATACATGAGAAGCAAAACTAGAATCCATGTGGACAACACATCTTGAACTATAATTTCCACGTGGTAAATAGTTATTCTTTATTGTCTTTTCAACAGTCAAGGAATGTGCTCTGACGTGGAAGCTTGAGATACTGCTCACAGAGTTAATGGATGAAGCTTGGGGAGTACTCTTTTTTTTTTCCCACTTGACACTCAAGTCACATTTCTTTATTGTAAAAACATCTGGGAAAAGAACTGAATGACTTCTTGGCCCTGACAGCTGATCTTCCCATGACTCATTCCACAAAGACAAACTTGCCTTACACCCTTCTGCCTTATCTTCATCCAAAGCATTTGCCAGGAGGAGTGTCTGAGTTCTGCTGAAAATATTCATTTTCAGATTTTCCATCTTAAGGCTTTGACTCCAGAAGGAAAAGGGAAGCATCATGTCCTGGTGATAATAGGGCTTAGAGTTGTTTGAGTAGAGCACTTGAGGTGCTCCAGGATTTTGTACCTTCATGCATGTGGTTTAAAGGAGAAAGAATGTTAATTCAGTGTCAGTTTGATGTGAAACAGCCTCTGCATGAAGAGATAGAGTTTTTGACTTGCATATTAATGATAAGAATGGGGCCTATCTCACCCCATGAAGATGTTAACAGCACAGCTGTTTATACATCTGGATTCCCCAATATTGAGTGATGGGAAAGAAGATGCATCAGTCTCTCCTAAATGGTCACCTACAACAGTTGAGGTGATTTGCTCCTGTTTTATTTCTTTTCCTATGAAAGGAGCTGTGGCTGAGCAGCTCAGAGGTAGATGCCACCAATATGGATATCTAAAGTGACTTTAGAAGCTGTTATGGAGTTCTCTAGGTCTTGTTTTCCATAGGGCTTCACTTTCCCTGCCGGGAGCAGAGTTCTGCAATTCTTGTTTAATTTATACCTTCCTGTGAAGGCCTTCCTAATTTCAGTGAGTTTAGTGTGTCAAAAGAAGATTGATAGGCAAATTGTCTAAACGTATAAATGCCTTCACAGGTATAAAATGCTTAATGAGGTCGTGTTTTTTAATCTACTGGCGAAATATATACTGAGACATGCTGGCAAGAAGCCAAAGTTAGCTCAATGTGAACAAAAATGAGACTTTTTTGGTAAAAAGAGGCATTTGGTCGTTAAGGCAGTCTGAAGATTGTAGCAGAAGAGCTGATGGAGTTTATCTCTTTGCATCAAGACCGGTTGCCCGTGTGCGGGTATGTGTCAGCAGGCTACAAATGACCCTCCAGTCAAACAAAACTTACTGGGTTCAGCCCAGGGGTAACCCAGTGAAAGTTAATGACCTGTGATATATAGGAAATCACACTAGATGATCTAATGGTTTCTTCTGGCCTAACACCCTATGAATCTATGAATATGTAGCCTCTGAGGTTGACTGCTAATTATATTTCTAGAAGAGGGAATAGGCAGAGGCTGCTTCAAAAGAAGGATTTAAATATCTTTACTGGTATCCACTGCTCTTTAGCTACATGTTCACATGGTTCATACCCCACTTCGCTCCTTTCTTGTGTTTTCTTTCTTTCCATCTTTCCTCCTAAGGTCTGTGGAGAGGAGCTGGAGCGTCTGGGAGAGCCTGGGCTCAGTATCCGCTGGGAGAACACGGTACTGGGAGACAGACACCCACATGGCTCAAAAGGCCCTGTTTCCAGCACGGCCCCTCAGCGTGGCAGCATCCGAAGGGCATCCCATGAGCACGAAAGGTGGAAGCAGCAGGTGCAGAGAGCCACAGGAAAGGGGAAGAAACCCTTTCTGGTGGGGTATGACAACACGGTCTGCTTGTGTTAAGGGCTGTTCCCAATAGGAGGGAGCCCTCAGGGGCGGGGCTTGTGTGAATATGTCCAGAAGCATCTCTTTTGCTGCCTGTTTAGCAAAAGAGGTTCCCCCATACATATACTCCCTGGAAGGATGGTAGAAATCAGGAGAACAGCTAAAGCCTGTGCTCCGTCCTGCGCTTGTGCCGTGCTGGGGCTACCTGGGAGTGCTTCGAATGCCAGGGTGCTCATATATCGATATTTATTTAACTGGGTGGGAATAGTATCTCTAAGTGGGGAAGAAAAATGAAAACAGCTGACCACAATTCTCCTTAAAAATATTACCTGCAGAAGTGAGGGTGTTTGCAGGAGGGGAGGAGCAGTACCCGAGGCCAGGGCAGACAGCGTGCAAGCGGGAATCAGGAGAATCCCGGGGAAGCCCGGCATGCTTCCATTCGCCGGCCCCACACACCTGGGGGTTGGAAACACTGTCATCTGAGCAGTGGCCCCATATTACAAGGAGGTCAAGCACCAAGCAGACCTAATTAAAAGCTCATTACAAGAGACAATCTCCATTAGCATGCCAAGTTTCATGCAAATCCATTAGCACCAGGGCTCTCTTCGGAAGCTTTAAATTCCAGTGCTGTGCCCCAGGGACTGGAAACCGTGGCCGGTTAATTTGCCATTCTCCGTCTGTGAACATTAGGCACAGTCCTCTTACTTTCTGGATTATTTCACATTCCAGCAAATTAGTTTTATCCGTTCTGAGAACATTTTAACAAAGAAAGTTCTTTTGGCATCACATGGATAAAATAACAAGGGATAAAAGAATGAGCAGTTCCCCCAATCAGGAACAAATAACTTTAAATCTCTCCTGCAAATGCAGCCTTCCTGTTATTTCCTTCCACCCCCCCTTCCTTTCATTTATCTTTCGGCAGTCGGATTTTTTAATCATGCTCCTGCAGCCCAATTCCCTCCTTCTCCCTTTACGACGGCGTCCTCAAGAGCCATATTTTTTCTTTATGCCATTGTAGCAGAACTTGACCAAAAGATCCCCAAACTTGTTGGGTATAAAAGTCGGTAAACGATACTATTGTCTGGAGGGGAGGAGAGGGGGAGGCCCTCGATCTGGGGTGGCTGTGGGGAGGTTAGAAAAAGGAAAGGAAAAAGGGCTCAGATGAACCGAGATGGATCAAAGTAAACAGAGACATCTAAAAGCTTTTGTAAGTTAAAAGTGGCTGTATCTGTTGCAAGTCCTGCCTCATTAACTACACATGGAAGCAGCCTCTCGGCCTCGCCTCGCAGGATCGTGATTGTGGCTGCCCAAGCCAAGATGAGCCCTGGCCTCTTCCCTCTTGCTCTACGCCGCTGCGTGACCTCAAGCCTCAGCCTCCTGCAAATGTTTCCCCATCCACCAAGTGCAGCCATGGGAGACTCAACCCCTGTGTGAGGAGGAAGCACAAGCGCGGGTAGGAGGAAGGATGCGGAAGAGGGAAGGAAGCCTCCCAAGGGAGCGCCCTGCCTAGCCGCCCGCTTTGCAGCGTCCCGTCCATCCCGCCACTCCGCGCAGAAGCAGCCTGAGTGCCCTGTCCCATGCAGCGACGCGCGGAGGGACACGATGCCTCTGCCTCGGACCAGATAGGTCTCCGTGCTGAGCACTGTTCCAGCTCACGCCCGTAAACAAGCTGCGTGCCGGCTTCTACAGAGCCCATCTGGCAGAGCTCTGAGAATGGCAGTAATTACAAGCTGATGATGGACATGGAAGAAAAGCCCTGCTGAGCTAGCTCATAAGGAAGTACAGGCCAGGGCTGTAGGGAAATTACAGGCTAAACCCCTTTCTAGTTTAGGCCTTTTGGTGTTCTTAATCACAGACTTTAAATGTTGTAATAAACACTGTTGCATTTTATTGACCAACTCCCAGGACAGGCAAATCTTTTTTATTTTATTATATTTTATTTTTACTATTCGTTAGTTTTTGAAAGCGGCCTGACAACGGTTGTTTCGTAAGGCTGGCTCTGTGGATTTACTGCTCTTCATGAAAGCAATCCA
Source organism: Crypturellus undulatus (assembly GCA_013389825.1). Classification (NCBI taxonomy): domain Eukaryota; kingdom Metazoa; phylum Chordata; class Aves; order Tinamiformes; family Tinamidae; genus Crypturellus; species Crypturellus undulatus. The sequence continues at coordinate 506,730 of VWPW01017370.1, read as the reverse complement.
AACAGCGAGAGTCCCAGTAGTTATTTTACAGTTGAAAAAGAGAAAGAAAAGAAAGAGAAATATTTTAGCAGTTGCCCTTGCCCCCATGTGGTGCTAGATCACTGATAATGCTCGCTTTGTGTTGAGATTATCACGCAGGAATAAAAGATCTAAAATCAGATGTTAAAGGTTTTAGGCAAAACTCCTGTTGATTTCCCTGGCTATAAGATTTCACAGGATAAAAAGAGCAGTTTTTGCTGTGTGGGCTATGGGCCTGGTGCAGTCCATGCATGGGGAAGAGGTAACTTTCGGAGGATGGGACCTCTTCCTCCCTGACACCAGCAATCCTGAGCTCGGAGCTCTGACTCACTGCACCTGGGATGGTTATTACCTCCATCTGCATCTCTGAATATGTGCACGTGTATTTCGGATCTATAAATTGAGTTCTATATGGCTTTCTATGCAGGGCCATCTCTGTAGGCAGAGGGACGTGTTCTGCTTCAGAACCTCGGCTGGGTTTCCCAGGCTCCTTGCATTCCCCTTTTCCTTCGGCAGAGTCTAGAAGATCAAGAGTTAAGCAGTTCCGTGAGCTTTATGTGACTCGAGTGCAATAAATCTCCCCAGGTGACTGATAGACTGATAACTTGGAATCCGTTTGGTACCGTGCGTGTCAAATCAGCAGTGAATGTAGCGGCCTGTTGGTTGTTTCAAATGATGCTGTTTTGACAGTGTGTTGTTTATTACAATTCAACACGTGTGATTGGTTTTCTTGGAGGAAAATATTTTACATTTTACGTTGTTTTTTATTAGTTTAAGAATATCAGCATTTCAGCTGCGTGCTAGAAATGCTACATCATGCGGTGGGTCGGCTTTGTGGAGCTGGTCGAATCCTGGAAGTGGCTCTGTGTTCTTTAGGACACGCTCTCTTACAGCCCCGGCCTCCTGCATCGCAGAACAGGCTGTTCGATAACTGCCTGCCTGCAGCTCCAGCTTCAGGTTTGGGAATTGTTCCGCGCTGCTCCTATTTGTGCTACAGTTTCCCTTCTGCGGAGATTTCACAGTTCTCTTCTGCCCGTAGCTGTTTACATCACAGCATTTCATATTGCAGCCGCCTCGGTTAGGTTTCCTGGTTGCTGTTTGATTATTTGTTCAGGCGTTGGGCGCTTTTTTTTTCCCTCTTTATGTTGCAAAGTCGAAGGAATGCAAGGTCGAGGGATGGAAATGCAGCTGTCCCAACGCAGCTCTCTCGTCTTTCAGAAACTCCCCTTGGCTTCTTAACCTGCAACTCGCTTGTCAATGGGAAATGATTTCTTTATATTTAACTGTCTCTCTCCAATACAGACCAGAATTGTTCCTAACAAAAGGGCTATGAATCGGTGGAAGCTATAGATTAAATGCAAGACTATTTGTCTAGTTTTCATTAGGTTGCTGAGTGAGAAGCCCAAACTCCTCTCTTTTCCCAAGGTACTCGGATATCCACCAAGTGCCTTCATCCCGTCGCCTTGTTTCCTCTCCCCGTAAAGCAGCTTTCCAGAAGAATGCTACACTCTCTGCTCTTTATACTGTCAGCAGTGACAGCAACCAGCACCGCTGACATTTCTTATTGTTTACAAAGGATGAGCGCCAACAAGGCATCTCTGATCGCTTGATAAACTCTCCTAACCCTCTCCCCCGGCCCGAGCCTCCGCTCCGCTGACCAAACTAACCTTTTCACGGTGCACTGCCCGTAATTACCAGTGAAAGACGCTAACCAGAGAGGATCAAAACCTCAGCTAAACACAAACAAACCAGCAAAACAGCTATGAAGATAAACTACTTACAGCGAACACTGCTCGGCAAACAGGACGGCCTGGGAGATGCTGAGTAGCTGCAGGCAGGGGGTGGAGGAAGGAGAACTCTACATTCCTTATGTGCATGTATTTTTCATATGAATTTTAAAATTGCTTGAAAAAACATCCTAGAACAGCATTAAAAAAGCCTATTGTTTATTATCATAATCCTGTATATTTAATATCCTTTTTCCCCTTCAGCTTCCCCCATTCCTGCAGCAACTCCCGCCAACACAGTGGTCAAACTGAGTTCATAGTTCCTCCTAATGAGCCCAGAACTAATGCCTATACCAAAAAGAGTTATTTTTCAGTAATGTCTTGAGTTTGATTTCCCCCCCTGATTTCAAGTGTGATGAGGAGATACGGTGCATTTCTTTCCATTCTGTTTTCCCAGAGGTAAGTGGCAGCAGCGCAGGAGCCCTCTCCTCATTCCTGTCCAGGAGGGATCTGGAGAAGAAGGCAGGATTAATGGTCTCTGTTTGCCAGTAAGGTTGATGTGCAGGATAACTATATAGAAACTGTAAATTCTGTCCTAAAAAATTGCATCTGCTGCTGCAGATTCTACCTGGGTAACGAGCTGGGCTTTCTCAGGAAGCAGAGCCTTTGTGCCTGAGTTTTCCAGTGCCAAAGGGTCAGTTTTCAGGAGGGGATAATTTTCTTCCCCTGTGCCACCCTGTATACCTTCACCCACTTCTATTTCATGAAGAAAGGGTTTTTGCAGGGAAAACAGCATGATCCAGCTCTCAGCAGGAATCCAAACCTGTCATCTGAAGCCTTATTTTGGCTAAAGCAAGCGCTGAGTCCCAGTAGCAGAAGGCCTCTGTCTCGGCACAACACCTTCCCAGTTTTTCTTGTAGAAATCTTGTCTGCTGGGAAACCAGTCATGACCTGTTACCTCAGCATGGAATTAGTCTTTTCAGCAATAGAAGAAAAAATCGTTTGCTTGTGTCACTTCTGCAGATGCCATCGATTAAAATGTCCATATGGAATAACCACAAAAGTAGCATTTCCACTCGTACGGACTTCAGACTGGCTTTGTCATCAGCTGGATACCGAACACCTAGGAGACCTCTCTTCATCTTTCTTTCTTTCACCAAATTGTTGCAGCATTGTGATGGATGAAATAGTTTGTGCTTCAGCCCTAGACCCCGATCCTTGACTGGAAACTGTTGCTGAACTGCAAGTGGCTGAGTTGTGTCCTGGTCTGACTTTGCAGAGCTTCCATCATCGTGCTGCGTCTCAGAAACGCTGTTTGTGTCAACGCATTTGGTCGCGGCAGCATGTGCGGTTTTTCCTTTCATTTGTCAGAATGTCTGCAGTTTTTTATGACTCTGTCCTGAATTTTTATCTGGCCCAGGTAGGTTTCACAACATTGTCAAACATTCACAATGTTGTCAAAATTGTTTTTCATGGTATGAAAAACTGAGCCTCCCCAAGCAGACTCATGTACTGGCATGATCTAAGCATGATTTTCAACCCTTCAATATATCTCTTTGGCTTTCTGGCCTTCTTTCTGTAACAATCCAGCATTTTTAATCAGAAGGTTCTGCACAATAGGGTCTCTTCAGCCCTTACGATATGAAAAGTATCCCTAGGTCTGAGACATTATGAATTTTTCCAGCAGAGCAGGAAAATAGTGTGTTGGTGCATACAAGTGCATATGCAGGCGTGAGGCTGAAGGCCTTTGCTTCTTCACAGCTCCTCTTGGGGCAGGAGGTGGATCCCAGGGGATCCCAGTTTACTCCCGGGATATCCCAGTTTTGCAAGAACAGGCTGAGTGAATGGTTGCACCATAGCTAAGTGCAAATGCAGTCTAATATTAATAGACAAATATTAATAGGCTTAAAATTGCTGATAGACGTCTGAGGCTGATATTCTTGATATTCTGCAAAAACCACAAGGGAAAGGGATTTAATTTTTAGGCTAAACAATTTATGAATGAGAAAATACAAAAGAGAAAATATCACTATTATCATTAAAAAAAGAGATCATAGGTAAGAAAATTCCTTCTATGAGTTAATTTTATTTTGTCTAAAATATCCCACTGGCCACTGAAGGCAGACACAAAATGCAAAGTGGCTTTAAAAAAAAAATAATGAATTTCACAAGAGGAGATTGTAAATTAGCCTTATCAGAGAAGGCATTAACTCTTGAAAAACTGCTTCCTCCCTATAAATGCAGGAAGGATTCATAGATCATAAGGGCAGAAGGGGCAGTCTGGGGCTGTGCTTTCCCTAACATCTAGCATGTTGGCCAACTCTGGGACCTTCTCAAACTAGACACAGGAAAACCCTATGGGCAGCAGCGCAGTTGCCATGTACTGGGCTCACACAAGCTGGAGTGTCCAGCACACGCTGCCCACGAGCTGTGCGTGCCCTGCAGACCGCTCGGGCTTGCTTTTTCCTGCTGCTGGTGTAATTAGAGTTCGTCTCTTCCCCACTGCCGGCCTTTCATCTCGCCTCTCTTTCATGTCTGCAGGCCTGCCCCATCGCCTCTCGCTCACGTAGCAGCGCTGGGCTGAGCACTTGTTCCCCAGGCGCAGGTAAGCGAGCACCTTGGGCATAGAAGGGCCTCTTTGGAATTCACAGGGTGTTTTATTTCTTCCTGGTGTTAGGAACTCGGTGTGACCATACCCGTGTGCTTGCAAAGCTCAAGGCTGCAGGGAAAGACCCGGAGCGTGCACAGAGCAGATAAAAGCGTTTAAAAAAATAAAGACTTCCCTGCACTTCCATGTACTTGTATCATATTAATCCCAAGAAGCCCCGTGGATTAGGATGAGGTGGAAATGCCAGCACTCTCCTGCCCTTTTATCTCTACTGTAATGAAGTCAGGGGCTTGCTGTTTAATTGCTGCGTTGCAATTAAGGCTTTTACTTCCTCATGTGGTTCACTGCAGGGAGAACAGATCTGGGAGATTTTGCAGGGCAAAAAGATACAAATCAGAGACGCAAGCGGGTAGAAATGGAGATCCGACTCCAAATAACTTATTTCCAAGCCACATTTCAAAGAATCACAAGAACAAAGCTTGCACCCCTGCTCATGCGGTGATGGACAGTGATAAGATATTTGCTCCTGGGGCAGTATCAAAAGCCCCCTGAGCTCCAGAGAAGATGCCAAGTGACTTCAAGGAGTTTGTAGGGGGAGGTGAGTGAGAGAAATAAAGGTCAAGCACTTAAATGTCAACGGGGTAATTGTTGTTTGAGTGCACACGCTTCTTCCTGCCTGCCTGGATCTGATGGTAAAAACGTGAGCTCAATATTCATGTTGTTGATGCACAGAAGAATTTTACAGAGAGGGCTGAGAGTAATAGTCACTTTTAATTTCATTTGTCATGTAAGTGTGTATAGTTTCACTGCCTTCGATGCCCAAACGAAATGTCTGTGCTCGGGCAGAAGCCAGTGTCCCCCAGACACTGCCTAAAGCTGCTTTCTGGTTTGTACATTTTTGCTCTATTGCATTTGCAGGTGCCTCATCTTTAGTCGCAGACTGCAAATAATGAGAATTTCTCTGAATAACATTTTCCTGCCTCTTCAGCCTGAATGTGCTCCCTGGCTCTCCCCAGCCAAACTGCCTTTCCAGTTCCTCTCCCTGCTTTTCTGCCCTGGTCCCACCACTGGAGCTGTCAGTTTTCATTCAGTATCTTTGTCCTGCACATCTCCTTGGGCCACAAGAGCTCTTGCAGGATACTGCGACACACTCTTCCCAAATGGTACTGCTGTAGCCTTGCTCCCGAAGAGGATGTTTTGGGCATTTTTCACATAGAAATCACCAAGAGGGCAATTTTGCTCGTGCATGAAAACAGCTCTCAGAGGGGCTGTGGGGAGGCCTTGGGTTTGCAAACTCTGCTGGCTCTTTGTGGGCCCTGTGAAATAGCAGCAGTAAAAACAATGCTCACTTTCCACCAACCAGCCTTTCTCCCTGGGCAAGTGCTCCAAGGCATAGGGGTGTCACAACAAGTAGAAAAAACTTGGCTCTGAAACAGAGCTCAGGAGAAATTTTCTTTCCAAGTTGCTCATTTTGTTTGTTGAGATAAGAAGGGAGTGGGGACACCCCTTGCTGATCTTGCTGAGTTCTATTTACATGGATTTGGGAGCAGAAGTTTCCTTGGCTAAGGGGGGATCTCCGGGGAAGCCTTCTTCTCTCCTGGCTCTGCTGCCGCGTTGCAGACACACGGTGTGAAGGGCTGGCGTGCAGCATCCCCTGCACCTGCATTTGGCCTCGGCTTGTGCAGCAGCTCCTTTCCTTCAGCATTAACAGCATTTTCCTGCCTCGACCAAAGGGCCTGGCAGCTCCTGAAAGCTCCAGGAGCAGCGTAGCCACCGTTAGTGTTCCAACCCTCATGAGCTCGGCATCGAGGCCACTTTTGCGGCTGCTCCGTGTAAAGGTCTGTGCAGTGCCATGTCGGGACATTGGGCACTGCTGACCTGGCCTTTCCAGATCCGTGCGCCCAGGCCTCCTATTTCCCCACCTCTGCTCTGGGAAACCGTATGGGAGCCCCTTTTAAAGCACCCAAATGCAGCCGTTACCCCATCCCTGCGATATTCAGAGCTACAGTGATTTTAAAGACTTCTTACAGCAGAGTTTACCAGCGTTGTGTAAATCTTTGCTTTAAACCCACTGTAAATACGCTACAGAATCTGCCAAACACGCATTAAAATATTTTGCTCCAGATATGCCTATGTCTAACCTTTTGGTTTCTAAAGAGCTTTAATCAGTAATCTTCAAGTAGGAAGTTATTCATCTTTATTGCCAGGCAGCTCTCAGTGGTGGTCGTGGCAACAATCTTTTCATTGCTCCTGTGTTTAGTTGTTCTTTGACATGATAGAAGTCAGCTGCAGTTCAATGAGCTCACTATTTGTGCAACTTAATTGCTCGCTTCCTTTAATATGTACTCAATTTTTCCTTTTATGAGCAGGATTGTTGGAAAAATTAAGCTTAAGGATATAGCTATCCACCGTTAATTAACCTCCTTCCCAAACACATTAGTAAAATAGGTCAAATGACTGGTGAGTGTTAAGTGTACCATTACTGTGGTATTTCTCAGCTGGAAAGTGAACTCTCTATTGGAAAAGACAGCGTTTTCCAGAAGACCTTCAAGGACTTCGGTGGATTTCTCCCACTGAAATTCAATTAGATCCGAGCACCTAATTCCGTTAAGCTGGATTTTACCAAAGCTCTTAAGAGCATATGTTAAGGAGTTTTGATTTGGTTGTGTTTAAAGCATACAAGTTTAAAAATAGACCGAAACTGCTCCCTTTTGTGGCTGTTTAATTAAGCTTAATGCAGTCTTTGGTTACGTGGGGACGTATGATCCCCGCTCGCGTGCGTGTGTGTGCATGCGTGCACAAGAGCGGGCAAAAAGAGGGAATCTCTTTCTTCTTAAGTATTTGCACTTTGCATTAATAAGGACACCACATGCATTCGCTCTTTCAAGGGAGACTGATATTATTTTTCAGATCTGAAATTCCTGGAATAGTTCTGATACGTGAGGATATATAAATAGTTTTGATGAGTATAAAATATGCTCAGTGAGGGAACTGATCTATCAAAACAGCTTTCTCCAGTGATAGTGTAATTTCTTTCCATGTCAGGGGTATATTTGGATGGAAAAAACACTTTAATTGCAGTGGTGATAGGTTGATGGGAATTTTGCCAAATATGAAATAGGTGTGTAAATTTTAAAATGTTTAAAATATGCAGTCAGTAGAAGCTCTTCATTTTTTAATTGCATGTATTTTACAAGGGGATGGATAAGGTTGAAGAAAAAAAGCGGAGGTTGGAAGAATTCCCGCTGAGAGGCGAGGCTGCGTCATGTTGCGATTACATCTCCCAGCCGGAGTTCCCAGGCTCAGTCCGGAGCCTGTGCCGTGAAGCCCGGGGACTTCCCACGTATGCGAAGCCTCCTCGTGCCCCCGTGCTCTTGAGCTGTTGCGGAGCCGCGCGTTTCGCCTTCCTGATGCTGCTTCCCAGAGGGAGAAGCACTTGGCCTGGAGCAGGATTTCTCCAGGCAGGGTTTTCCAGCTGCATCCCGTGGAGAGAAGGGTCCCGCTGGAGCCTCCAGCCCTCCAGAGCTGCTCTGGGGCGGCTCCTTTCCGCGGTTCTGCTGGTGCTGGATGTTACTGCAATATAGCACTGCAAGGGGCTTGATGATAGAAGCAAGGGAGTGCGGGCCAGGAGTGGCAGTGGAACTGAGACTTCTCAGTGCTGAGGGACCAGAGCTGGTGGCAGTGCAGAACCGCTGCCTTCCAGGGTGCAGACTGGCCCTATCCAGCACACTAACTGCCTCTGTCTTTTATACCAGCTCAGAATGCTGTAAAAATGACTTAAGGTGAGTAAAAATTACATTTCAGACAGAAATCAAGGCCCCCTCAGCCACTGGTAGAAGGGTAAAGAGTCTTGTAACGAATGAGGATTAAGTCCTTGCATTGGAATTGCTGAAGTGCTGCCAGTGGGATACAAGCATCAGGAAATCGCATTTGTTCCATGTGGCTAAAACCCACAGAGAAGCTCCATGAAGCACTTAGTTTTGCAGGATGGCTGTAAATAATGTCGTGGGGAATTAAGACGGAAGCGCAGCACACATCTCACCCGCACGCTTTTGGCAGCCAGTTTGCACCTCGCTCGGAAACGCTTCTTGCAGAACTCGAGGATGCGAAGCTGAGATGCTCCTCAAAAGAAAGGCACCTGGTGGTGCTCGGAGGTGAGAAGCCCTCGAAGCGCTTGGGCAAGCTGGGCCGTGGCCTTGAGCATGCGAGGACCGCGGTGGCTTGAGCCCCTGAATGTGGTGAGGTGACACTGTGTGGCTGCCATCGATGGGTACCACGTCAACCCTGCGTGCAGCACCAGGGCAAGGCACCTTGGGGACAGGCACCTTGGCAGGACCTTGTCCAGGTCGCTGGGATTCGTGTCACAGGCCAGAAGGTGGCACTGCGGATACTGCGTTGGAGAGGGCCCATCTGCTCCCAGCGCAGAGGGAAGTGACAGGAAGACTGTGGGAATAGCGCGCTCCAGGCCGCCGGTGAGAGGGGCGGCAGGGATCTGCACGCTTAACCCGAGCGGTGGGAATGGCACCGAAGGAGCAGTTTGGATACGAACGCGAGGGTGCAGGGAACACCCTAGTGTTTAGTCTTGAAAAGCTTTTTTCCTGTTAGTTGTAGAATCAAACTACAAATTGTTGAAACTTGCTGCACACTCCCAATGTGCAGAAGCTCAGCAGGCTGAGTGTTGCAGAGGGGTATTGGATTTGTCTGGGCAGGAGGAAGACAGTCGCTCATTATGAGATGAAAATGGACCAAATTTCTGCCTTTCAGCCCTTCTGTGGCTGCATTAGCAATGCTGGATCAGGAGAACCTCCCTGTTCCTTGTGTTTCTTTCTGTCAGCTGCAGGAGGATGCAGGCCATGAGCCGCCCGCATGAGGGACAGGCGGGAGGACTTGGAAGACGGCCCCCAGCAGGGAGGAGTAGGGCAACAACGTGCTGCAAATCCATGACCAGCCCCAGCCCACCTGTGGGGCAGCCTTCGTGTGGATTTTGAAGAGGTTTTGCCCTGGGCTAAGAGGCGAACCCTCCTCTGGGCACTGTGATTGGGAAGGACTGAGTGGCCAGTGGGCGGTCTGTCATCAGGACTTCTCCCTCCTCCTGAGCTCCTCGGAGTTTCCTCTCAGAGCTCATGTGCCCCGAGCAATAGGTTTTTTCCCCCTTTTTCTCAGTCCTTCACTTCTCTCTGCCTACTTGTGTAGCTGCCCCGGGGTCCTAGGGAAAGCAGTGCTGTAAATGCGTTTGTCTCCGTTTAGCCCCGCTCTGCTTGCACCCTCGCGCAGATGTGGAGCTGTCAACGTGCGCGTGGCGGGGACTGACCTGCCACGTGTCGCATGGGGGACCTTAACCTTCTCCCCACGTCCAGCCCTCGGGGACAGCAGGATTTGTGCTTGGGGACAGGACAGGGCCCGAGCAGGGGTTTTCCTGTGCAGAAGGCAGCGGTGCCCGTGCTGAGCTCGCGGGTCGGGTGGCGTGGGGCCGCGCGCGGCTCCCAAGGGCGCTCGCGCTTCCTGTCTCCTCGCTGCTGGCAGGTTTCGTCTGCAGACGCTGGCGTGAGTACCCCGTAATTACCTTGTCTTGAATATAGCAACTGCCCGACCGGGCTTGTGGTAGGGAGCCAGGTGATGTCTTTGGGCCAGGAGGACTATAAATAACCAAAGGGATCATTTTATTTGGTTGTGGAAGGAAGCAGGTCGTTCTGCAGGAGCAGCAGGCACTGTGCAAACGCGGCCTCAGAGCCCAAGAAAAGCTCTTGTTTCTCTGTGCTAGGGAGGAAATAGGCCTGGGTTCAGCAAATCCCCTCCCCAAAAGGCAAAAATCCTTTCAATTACATCCCTGGACGGGCGTTTGACACATTTTCAAGCTGTCCGAATTAGGGCACTGATTTAGTTATGGCAGTTATTTTGCTTTTGGTACAATTCTCATTTTGGGACATTTCTAAGCAGTCTGTAGCAAGGACTGTCTTTTAAAATAACACGTATACAGGACCACGAGCACAACAGCCACACGTTCCATAAGCACCAGTCAGAATAACCAGCTGCAGCTCTGCCGGGCTGACCCCCGCACTATAAATACCAAAGTGCCTGCCCGGCCCTGCCCTGCACCTGGGATCTGAACACAGCTTCTTCCCAGAACGGCAGAGGATTGGAGGGGTCCCAGAGCTACAGGGCGTCCGAGAGAGCAGCAGCCCGCACCCGTGAGAAGCGTAACCAGATTGAGTGGGGCCATTTCAACCCCTGGGGGTGCCAAATGCAACCAAGGTGCCCTGTGAGGCCGGTGCCCAAGCAGGACCGCAGCTCTCCTCGCTGCCCTTGCAAGATGCTCCTCCTCTTGCACAGGATTCGACTGTTCGGACAGGTGAGCGCCCGTCGTAAAGGTTTCATCCATCACACAACGACACATTAAACAGCCGGGCGCTCTATCCGTCGCGATGGGGCAGTTTTGGGGAAAAAGCCTCTGTTGTTCCCCGGCCCTATGGACGGGGTCTGCACAAGGCCCTCTTGATTAAACGCCCTGGCAGCTGAACAGCAAGTTCTTGTTAACCATACGTGCCAAAAGGCCCTAACACAAACAATCCCCATTATAAATTAGGCCTTTTCCAAACAATATTTCAAGAAACTACTTGTCCCTTTTCCATGCCATTATGCATTTTTAGGATGATTACATGTTTCTGCTGGATAATGGCCTTTTGCCAAGGGCAGAATGGACTTGCAATAGGACTCGTTATGAAGTGAGAAGTTTTCTTATTCCTGCCCCCTGCAAGGGAAAAGCCGTTAACTGATAAAAGCGTATGCAGAAATGGCATCACTTCAGATAAACAAGCTGTTACTTCCCAGATGATGGTGCTCGCTGCTATCCTTTCCCTGGTCTCATGGGCCTTTTGGAGCCCTTTTGCAGTAAGCGGTGGCTGCCGTGACAGCAGCTGCCCGGCAGCTTTTCCATCCATAACGATGTTCCTTCATTAACCTTCCCCTGCTTCCTGTGCAGAGCTGCAGCTTGGCTTTCCCTTGAGCTAAGGGATGTTGCTGTTGGTCTCCCTGAGGAAGCCTGAAATGTTGGGCGTTCAACCTGGGATGTCAGGGCTGGATGCTGTAAAGTGCTGGATGGACATGGAAGGGGTGAAGGCGGCATGGAGGAAGCGCCTCCGGAGCTACCCTGTGCCCAAGGACAGAGGTGGCCTTGGGCATTAAAGCAGAGGTGCCCTTGGAGTTCAAGCCCCAATCTGGGTGGCAGGAAAGGCCCCAGCGTGGCTCAGTGGCCAGTCCTCCCATGAGGACATCAACTGGTTTCCCCAGCTTAGCTGAGGTTTGGCAATGCTGCTGGGCCAGGAATCCTTTGCCTCTGATCTATGGGTTATGTGACCAGCTTTGCTTATAAAGATGCCCTCTGTGCTCCCTTACAGGCTCTCCCCAGTGTTACTATTTTGTTCAGAAAATAACTTGTTTGAATGAAAGTCCTGACTCACAGGAATTCATTTCGAGGAGGTAAAAGCAGTTTATTATACTTGTGCAGCAATTAAGGTTGCTCCTATATTCCAGGATTTCCTTACTCCATTGGCACTTATCTAGTCTGAGGGCCCAGGATACTTTCTGAACAGTAACTAGAGTTGCCCAGCGCTCCTCAAAGGCAGGTGGCTATTGCTGGCTGCACTCATGAGGTAGAAAAGATACTACATATTCACTAGGCTCTGGCTGTGTAATATTTTTCACTTGCCATTATGTTGTCCTCTCCTTTCTCTTTTCAAAAGGAGCATAATCCGATCTACTTTCAGCACAGTGCCTATCGAGGCACCAAAACCACATGTGGAATTAGGATAATGGGTCAGAAAAAGAAGGAAATGAGCATTTGCAAGGTTTGCAGCAAGTGAGGAACCACGTGCTCGTGCTCATGTCAGAGGCACTGAGCAATCCTGTCCATCACAGGAGAAAAGAGAGTTGGTGGTTAGAGACTGTTCGTACAGGCAGGAGGGATGAAAAGTCGTTGTGAGAAATTATCTTTTAGCCTTTTCTTAATAAAAAGCATTTTTATATATATATGTGTGTGTGTGTGTGTATGTATATTACAAATGCATATATACACACATACGTCTACTATATAAAATACATGTGTGTATATTTTGAATATTTATGAATAAATAGGCAAATTAAAGGGGTAAGTGTATATATAAAATATATTAAAACATATAAAAGCATATGGCAACACGTGCCTGGTGGGGACCTCTTGGCCTGTGCAATGCAGCTCTGCTCTTGCAGGCAGACTCGGACATCGCAGGGTCCGGGGAAGGACGCGGCTGGGAGGGAGGGAGGCCCCATGGGGGCACATGTGGCCGAGCACTCCCAGGTGCTGCAGCCGGTGATGGCAGTGGTAGCACCAAGCAGTGGCAGGTGACTCAGGACTGCTCGGGAGGGTTCTCCACCAAAGTTAATGTCACTGCAACCTGGTTGTGGAATCCTGCTCCGCCTGGCAGGGCCTCGGGCTGCTGAGGGAGCAGTGTGCAGGCCCGAGTGCTCTCCTGCACAGGGTTTGCAGAGAGCCCTGCTAAGAGCAGCCCTGCTGCAGGCACAGCGCGCTGCTCACGCTGCTCGCTGAGCCCCTTAAACGCATTAGTCATTAGGCGTTTAATTACCGCTTTTACCTAGGACTCAACTGACCTCTAATGAACAGTATTTGTGTTTGGGGATGGATGGAAGCAAGTGCTGCGGAGTCTAACAGCAAGTGACTTCTTGCCTCAGGTCATGCAGGAAGTCTGGGGTAGCAAACGCCTCCGCCATAAACCCGGAGCCATTCCTTCCTGCCAGAGCCAGAGCCAGAGCCACGCTCCTTCTCCAGCCTGCCGTGGCCAGGGCGAGTGAAAAGGAGGAAATCCTCTCCCGCTCCCAGGAGTGCGGGCTCCATGCACTGCCGTGCGCTCATCGTCATCAGTGAGGCCAACGTGGAGCTGGTGCCCGGGGCTCCTTGCTGTACGACTGGGAGCTCCGGGGCAGAGGGAGCAGGGAATTTCTCGGGGAAATTTGCTGAGATAATAGGAAAGAGGGAAGTGTTGCAGTTTGGGTTGGGAACAGCACTTACTGTTCTTCCAGCAGCTCCCCCTCCGGCCTCGCAGCTGACACTGCTGGCTCAGCTTCTGACTCGAGGCTCTGCCCTGCTCCGCAGAACAGAGTGAACCCAACGGCGACGCTCGCCCCGAGCCTGGCTGCACGAACGTGGGAGAGGACGCGGCCAAGAGGAGCCTCCATAAATTCAGGGATAGAGGCACGACGCAAAGAAAGACAAGACCGAGGTACCCGCTCCCAATTAGTCTCTTGAGCCAGATGGTAGAAGGAAAAAGATCTTATTAGAGAAATAAATCCCATAAGGTGGGCCAAGAAAAACTGAATAGAAAACAGATTGCTTCAAGGCACATGAGTTCTCTGCCCATTTTTGGTGGCAAAATTACCTAAAGGATGTTGACAAACGAAGGAGAGCTTAGGAAACCAAACAAATAATAAAGCATGATAACCAGCAAGCTCCCTAAGACCCTGCCCTCCTCAGGAAGGGGAATTCCAGTAAAAATCACCACATTTCCAAACTTTGCTGGTTTTAGTGTTAATCTTCTGGAGCGGTTTTTAAACAAGGTCTGCAGCAGCTTATGTAGCCAGCTGAGCAGATGATGTGAATAAAAGAAATGAGGCACAGATCAAAAGCGTCTACATGGTTTGGCTTTTAATTTTACCTCTTGGTCTTTCACCCAGATGTGGTTGTGGGTAGGTATCGGCCAAGAAATTGCAGGTGGCATGGTTATCTTCCTATTTACTGTGTGATGATGCTGCTACCAGCTATTCAATAATAGGAAATGACTAATGATGTGGTGGAAATTATGAACCAGGATTAATAAAACTTGAAAAGGAACAGTCTGGTCTGTTTGATCCTCAGAAGAGGAAGTCTGTCTGTGCACAAGTCTTTTCCCTGAGGTGATGTTCTTATTAGTCTGATCCGAGTTGGGAGCGCAGGGAACGGAGTTTGGAAATGGCTTAAAAAGAAGACAGTAAAAGGCGACGTGAAGTATTGTTCCCAAGCGTCGCCGGGCCACAGGCTTCTTCCTTATGCTGCCTTGCAGAAGGGTCTTGTTGAATCATTCAAGCCTGCACGGGTCTTGGAAGTGACAAGGAGCATCTCCCAGACCCAGACTGCTGCTCTTCTCCTGTGGGTCTTGCTCCCTGCCCTCTTTTTTCCCCAGGGTTGTTTGGGGCAGGAAGAGGGTATCAGACTAGATCAGCTGTTGTAATGATTCGCTATCTGATGACATTTTCAGCTTGGTCTCCAAAGGCTCATGGTGTGTATAAGGTCCAACGCATGATCCGCCACGTAGCCAAAATGCAGGTAACCTCAGGAAAGAATGAGCAGTGCCCTGGGAGGAGTCACTGTTAGCTCGTCCTGTCCTGTGATTTACCCTGTGCCTGATGGAAAGTGGCTTTGTGTTGGTGACGTGGCAGGAGCACATCCTGGTGGCTATGACCACTGATAGGGCAATGCAGTGCCTATATGAGGCCATAAGAGACGCATATGGCCTGTTGTGCCAAAAGATGGACTTTTTTTCTGCAGTGGTGCTGTGAGCTTTATGCTATATTTTCCATCATTAGATTCAGCAAGTGTGTGCAAATGGCTTGGATCCACTCTGGGCATGTTGATAGCAGTTGAGGGTCTGGCTTCCATCTCTGGGTTCTCCAGTCCAGAGCTGTTGTTGCTGGTGCGTTGAGCTGAGGCCTTGGGAAGGAGTAAAAAGCTGGTTGCCCCTCAGTGTGTGTGTGGAGGACAAACAGATCTTGCTGTCCGAGTTTGCTGCTCTGATGGATGGACAAGCAGTCACTAATGTCAGTGGTGCAAGACTGAGCCCCAGAGGAGGGTATTCCCTAGGGAATGGAGTAGTCTAAGGCCAGGCTATAATCTCTCCCATCTCTTCCCTTGTCCCCTAGTTCTTCCCCCTTTCTTCTTCTCCCTCCTCCTCTGGTTTTCTCTTACTCTTTCAAATAATTTATTTTTAAAGTGAAACTCAACTATGCAACTAGTTTTATATTTATAAATTGTATTGGGCTGACCCTCTCCTTACCTCTGAGCTGGTATTTTTAAAAGCCCCGTTGTTTCCCGCTGCTCCAGGAGGTTAAAAGTCCAACCTCATTACAAATGCAAGGCATATGTTGTTGTTTAGTGTTGTATCAGCACATTACCTAAACCTGCAGAGCCAGGCGAAACGCGGGTGGACAGTGTCTCACGTCATCATACGGGGGAGATGGAAAAAATGGTGCTTTTTAGAGGCATTAAATCCTGGTTCCTGCTTTGTAATATCTGAGGATCTTCCTTTTGGTATCATAAAGCATTTTCACTCTCTGCTTGGGCAATACAAAGAAACATTCAGGCTTCAAATCCCATAATCAGCTTTGATCATGCTGCTTTTGGGAAAGTAAGGACAGATGACTTTGTCTTGGTGGAATGTTCCTCCCTGTGAATGCTTTTGAAGTTTTTTCCTATTATTTTCCTCTTGATTTAAACCAACCTACTAGGTTTTTGTTGCTGTTGTCTTATTCTTAAGCTATGCACCAAGCAGTGCTTTTTCTTAGTTCTTTTGCCCATTTTGCCCACAGAGAATTCGTGTGACACCAAGTTCTGTATCTGCTAAAGTGAATAGAAATCTGCCGAATACTTCAATCAGATTGAACGTACATTGTGACCTGTGCCTTCTTCTGACATGTCAATAGGAGCTCTTCATACTGAGTTCTTCTGCCTCAACAAAATAAAAAAAGAAAAAAAGCGTGAGTTGAGGATGGACCAGATTCTGTTACAGTTCAGTGACTTTAGTGTCCAGGCAGCATATTCTAAATATACTGTCAATGGTCAAATAGCTGATCAGCCCTTGGTTGTGTGGAGAAATTGCTGCTTAGTAAAAGCCAAAAAGAGGAATGAACGTCTCGTTCTCACTCTATCATTGTTGATGCTTCACTGCAGGACATCCCAGGACTGTGGGATACTGCTTTGGTTGACTCCTGTCTCAAAAGGTAAGGACAGAAGCTGAGGATCTGACATTCACCCCAGCCTCCGTTGCCTGTGTGCTAATAGCAGTGGTAACATCTTTGTACTTCTGCTTAATCCGCGAAAGCAGCCTGTGCTCAGCAGTGCTCCTCACTCTCCTTGTTTTTCCATACGACAGAAAAGGTGTTTGCAGAACAGAATCCTCTTTTTGCAGAAACACATGCTCAGGCTATTTGTTTCTTCTTTTTTGCTCAAAGCTGGTGAAGATAATGTTCTGTCGAGTTGTAAAAGGCTGTTTTTATATCTCACAGTCACGATTCAGTATCAGCAAATATTTTAGATGTGAGTTAAGAGAGGTACCCCACTGACAGAAGAAGGCTGGCTGAGCTTGTACTATCACATCATAAATTCCCTCTTCTGCTATGAAAATGTAATAAAATATGTGGCACGGCAGATTTACAACAACAATGCTGCTGCTGTGTCGAGGCAACTATTTTATCTCTTTGTTTTAAAGTACCATTTTTACTGCACTACACACAATGAGTCCTTCCTCCCAGAAACAAACTCCACAAGCTTCAGGTTAATTTAAATATGATCTCATAGCAGCCCTTCATCAACTTGTTATACTATTAGCTCCCTGCTGGTAATAAATTTTTGGACCTCAAATTTATATGCAAATGTTTTATTTCAGCTATCATTATACTTAGCTTATCATGAGCCTGGTAGTGCCCCCACCCAGTTACATCATCCTTGGAAAAATTTAGTTCCATGTGTCTTTTATAGCCTTAGCGCAGTGTTGGATTTGCAAGCCTGACCACACACATGTAACGGGCTTCCCAGCTCGCCTCGGTTTGATGCTGTCGGCTGATGAAGGTCGGCTGGGTCTTAAGGACCTGGAGAAGTGTATAAGCTCCGGTTGGCTCTGTCCTGGGTGGTGGTAGCAGGGACAGGGACACAGGAGGTCTCTGCTCCTCTGGGCCCACTTGTATCAGCAAATGCTTCCTTGTGAGTTATGTGGGCCTTGGCCCCAGGTGCTCATCTGTTCTGGGTAGATGTCCCCAGTCCTGTCTTTGCAGAGTACCTAGCCCAGGTGTATCCGTGTTTTCCTTCTATCTTCCTTTTTATCTCATTGGCCTCCAACTTGGCAAGTGGAGATGTCGTCCTTCAGGATCAGCCAGGCTTCAAGGGCTCTTTCCTCTCCCACTGTTGGATTTTCCTAGAGATGCCAGGGTTGGAAGGTTGGTGGTGTCAGGGCTGGGGTGTTGGTGCTGCTCATCCCGCTTCTGCGCAGCTTTGTCCTGTGACCCGTCACCCTGCAAACTGAAGTCAATCTTTCCTGGAGGAATGAGAAGGAAAGAAGGGACAGAGAGAGATCCTCATATTTTTACATATGTAATATTGACCAAATAAAACTGCGCGGCACCCGGGCTGCCCACCTACCCCTGCATGAACATGAGGTCTTGGAGGGAAGGTGAGCACAGGAGCTGTCATCCTTCCATGCACTGCCCTGTGCCTGAGAGCCCTTGCTGTGGATCCCAAGGTCATCGTGCTGGAGGCTTTTTGGGTTGTTCCATGTCTGTATTGTGATTAGAACAATGTGACTCTAAAGTTTGATGAGAAATTCTACAAATTCTACAATGTAACGTTAGAAGGTAATAATTATTAATTTCACAAGTAGGTAAGTGGGAATTCCAAAGCACTGATGATCTTGGTGTTTACATACTTCTGGAGTGTGAATAAATTTCATCCAGGTGTTTTCTTTTTCTTTTTTTTTTCAGTGGACAGGAAAGATCTGTGGNTTTTTTTTTTTTTTTTTTTTTTTTGTAGGATACTGTTGGATAGATGAAAGTTAGGTTTTTTGTACATTTTCCTGCTACTTTCATTGTTAACATAATAAAAATATCCCTTTAAGGAGTCTCTCCTATTTCTCTAATTACTAAGGAGAAATCCCATGATTCTTGTGATTTACTTTAATTTGTTAATTTGTATTTATCTCAGTGTAATGGTAATGATAAAATTTAGGAGGCTAATCCCTCCATTTAGGAGGCTTTCCAAAGACACAGTGGAATCAGCTGATCTCCTGGGTCTTGTTTTTAGCTACTCACCAGATATTTTTGATTTGTTGTCCAAATCTTACTTATAAAATCATCTAACTGTTTCCTCTCCATATTTGCAGCTCTGCGATACAGCTGTACTGTCAACACCTAAATAAATCCCAAATGCTAGAAGATTGCTAACGCCAAGCAAACCACATCTTGCTGCTTTTCCACTCCACCATTGAGCAGACTGAGGAAACCTTGCTGAAGGACAGAAACGTGGTCTGTAAGTACTAAGCAAAGCATGTGTTCGTCTTGAGTAAAGAAGAGCACATGTGGTCAGGGGAGAAAAGGGCAGAGGACTGGAAGAATGAGTGAAAATTAACCGTGTAAACTAGCATTTTCAGAAGTCCCTATCAGATTAGAAGTAAATGTTGCACCAACAGATTTGTGATTCAGTTATATATGATTCAGTTATATATGCTGGGGAATCTCACTGCAAGGGTGAGGGAGATCATCAGGGAACGATGGAATTAAAACATAAAACCTGGCATTGAAAGCACTTGCTGTTTGCTAATGTGAGCTTTTTACCCAGGAACAGAGAGAAGACCTTGAGTCAGGAGCATCTCTTGCAGATTTGCATCTAAATAGCAGTGACGCTTTGTGTCTAGCTATTTTCAAAATGAGCTTTTATCATTGTGATGTGAAATAAAACTGCTATTTTCATTCCCTTAGAGGTTGCAGCGCATTGCTGTGTCCCTTAACCCACTGGCTGCACAACTGTCAAGACTGGGGCACTTCAACCCCACAGGGGCTCAGCTACCATTCGTTTGACAAATATTTGCTCAACAGATCAGAGGTCACATAAACAGCAGGCACGGGTATCCAGGAGCCCAGCGCCAGGAGTAGGTGTACGGAAATAGTGCAACTACCACTGCCTCTAAATCTTAGGTATTTTCTTCCTAATTCTTAAGAAGCTGGTGAAAAGTAGTAGCTTCAGTGATGCATCTGCAGCCTTGCAAAGGTCTAGCTCTAAGTGTGAAGCATTGAGAGCATATAAGAATGTCAAGGAAATCAAGGAGCCAAAATAGCTTCCCTTGTTACTCCAGATTATCCAGGGTCAGCTAAACCAACCAGTGATTTAGGATTAACATGTGTCAACTCATGGACAATTCCACTCAAGCCAGCTCCAATTAGGAACTGTTTTTCCTACAGCCACAAGGAAAATTAAGCATTGTATCTGAAGTCATCTGACATTTTTTCCCAAACAGCAGAATTTCCTTTTTTCTTCTGGAGAACTTTGTGCTTGCAAGGGAGCATGTTTACGGCAGGCTCCCATCCCAGCACCGCTGACCTCAGTGATTCCTCTTGCAATTTCCCAGCAGAGCCCCAGGGACAGGACTGGCCTTCCTTTGGCAGCACGTGCCAAGGTCTGGGGGTAGCAAGGGCTTGAAGGCACTGTAGAAAGTTGCAGGAGCCACCACAGTGTTTAGGCTAGACCAGGGGCTAATTGCCTTTTAATTCACAGACTTGATGCAGCAGCAGAAAGCAAAGGCTGAACTGCAGGAATACGTGTGACAAAAGGGATATTGATTCTCGGGTCCAAATTAAGCAGGAAGGACTGGATTTTTAAGCACGCAACCTGCAGTTTATTTCTGTGGGTTATATCCCAACACAGGTAACAAGAAGTGCGGAGAGGTGTGGATCACTGGGTCACTTTTTATTTTTCATTCCTGCACATGCTGGAGATGACTCCCTGAGGATTAAAGAGAAGTACCTTAATACATGCTTCATATGACTTTAGGAAATTTAAAAGCATCGTGAAAAGAGAACAGGTGAATTTAGGGTTTGAGAGACACCTTGTTGGAAGTTGTTTGACTACTAGTGATGCAACAAGCTGTTAAGTGTTTAAGGACAATTTATCTCTTGGCTTGTTACTAATGTTTTGAGTGTCTGATGAACATCAGCTGAGCTAATCAATAGCTAATTATCCAATCAGGCTGACGATTGCTTATTTGACCAGGCAGTTACTTGTCTGTTAGGCGTTCAGATGATGACCTGAAATAATGATCACTCAAGCAGGATCAGCTTGGATGTATGTTGAAATAAATCAGAAAATGTACTTTAGTAGCAAAGTTTCAAGTCTGATACCTAGAAAATATTTCTCCAAATAAGGACCAGGAGTCTAACCAATCTATGGCTACTATATCACTTTCCCAGGGAGACATCTCTCACCATAGGGTTTTTAAAGGTTTGCTGCCAAGAGCTGATGTTGGGTGGAAAGCGTGTGTGTGTTTATGTATCCCCACACCCCATGTGTTTCTATTTTACACTGCCAGAAAACAGTTGTGTTCTCCTTCTATGTGTATTTGTCAGGTATTATCTGACCCTGGGTCCTGCATTAAGGAAATATCTTACTGAGGTTGATGGAAGATTGGCTCAAGTAATAGCATCATTAATGGCACGATAAAAGCGCAGTGTCACCCGCGGTGATTATGTGGAGCATTACACGATAGCTGGGATGTCAGTAAAATCTATACAAAATTAACTGCAGCTGCTCAATAGGTGATTAAACCGAATTTCTCATGCTGTAACTGAGCTAGCCCTCTGTAATACTCATTTAAGAATTCTTTCTCCTTTATAGGACTATAATATGTGTAAGCCCATTCTTTTCCTCCCTTCCTAATATTCTGCAGCAATGTCCTATTTAATGGTGTACCATTTTATTATTGCTTGTTGCAATAATTCTCCACTCCTCAGCCTCTATCCTGGGAAGCTTAGCCAAGCAACGAGGAACTTCCTGGTGGGAAAAGTGGTGGAAGAAGAACAGAACAACTCCAAATGGGTTATATTAGTCCCACAACAGGAGTAGTTTTCCCCGTAAAAGATTGGCACAGGGCAGGTTCTCCTCCTTCTCTTTCAGTCTTCACATCCCTGATCCCACCCATGTGGAGCCTGTGTGGGACAAGATAATGTCTCCTCTGCAGTCTCCTTAGGCCCTTTGTGGAAAAAGAGGGAACTCCTCTGGGGAGCCACATACAGAAGAGTTGGGAATCTTGAGGGATGCAGCTTTCTAGTAACCGTGTTTGGATCTCGTAACTATTTCTGGGCTTATTCCTGAAGCAGAGGAAAATTGGTGTCCATTTGGTGGCAGATTGATGTAGTTGTGCTCAAGTCAACCAGGCTGACCTGAGAATCTTCTCTTACATGTGAGCAGTAGCCCAGGCCTCCTGTGCACAGGGGCTGTAAACAAAACACCAATTTTGAAGCAAATCAGCCCTGCCAGAGCCTAATACTCAAAACTCATGAATTTGTCTTCACAAGCACAGAACCAGCCCAGACTGGGGTTTCTTCTCCATCAGTTAAGAACCTTTAAGGTGCCACGGATTGGTTGTGCCTCTCTAATCTTATCAGCAAAACATGAACCGGAATATTTCACTGTGTCATTCCTGGATATAGTTCAAAAGTTGTAAGGTGTCAAATGTGGCAGACTCTCTACCTGTTAGAAGAATTATCCTGTTTTGACTAACAGACTTCAGATGAGAAAGAACTACCATGTTTCAAAACGAATGGGTCAGTACTGAATTCTCTTCACTGCTAAAAATACACCTTTTGCTTTTTAGCCTTTTAAGATTAATCTTTCAAAAATGTCTTCATAACTGTGAGGATTTCAGGCATTTTTTTTTTGATTTTTAATGAGCCTGAAATTCTTATATAATAATAAGCTGTCGGGGAATGAGGCTTTGAACAAAATATTTAATAATACCAGACCAGTGATAAAATGGATAGAACTGAAAGACTGACCCTGCCAAATTACCTAGTCCTTCCAATAGGAATAGGTGATAACCGAGCTTTAATGTTTTTACTAGCAGATAACTGAAGATTTTCTCTTACAGTTTTCTGGAAAACCAATGCAACCGGATCAGAGAGACCTATGTCTGGTGAAATGAAGCAAATTTAAAATCTCTTTATCCATTGCAATATTGTGCTGAGCTTCTTTTGCCTCTTAAGGAGCAGAAGACAACTGTGCCATCCACCTCTGACTGGAGAAGCTCATTGAATCCACCGGATCTCTTTGCAGGGAGCTGCTTGCAGGAGACAAAACCTCGGCATGGGAAGTTGCCTGTCTCCTCGGGCGGCTGGAAGAGGAGCAGAATTCCACGTCTGCCTGGGTCCACCCACGCAAACAGGAAGGGGGCCGTGCCAGATGATAAGTCCAAGTCACCATCCTGGGGAACGAGATGCCAGAGAGGATTGTTTTCATTTCCATGGGATTTCTAATTAAGGGACATGCTTTAACTGTGTTTTCAATGGCTGAACATCCAAGTGACAGTTTGATATGAGCAATTTGTCTGGCAGGCTAGATAAATTCATACCAAAGCTAAAGGATTTTCCGTTTAAAATGGATGCACATCCTTGATTGTGAATCGGCTCAAACATTCCTGTAACTAAAGAATCCTCTTTATGTAACAACCTTTTTTTTTTTTAACCTTCATACTTTACAGTTTTAATGATCAAAGTCTTTTTTTTTTTTTCTCCTGATTTGTCCCCAGTCATTGACTCTGCCAAATGCTTGTTTTTTTGCCGAATTCTCATTCTTGTTCCAGTTTGATGAATGAAGGGAAATGTGTATTCCCATTTCTGCTGTCCCACCCAGCCTTAATGAGCAGTTGCATTGTCTGGCTGGCTCCCAGGGGAATTTGCTACCTGCTTGGCTCTTGGGCTGGGCTCTTGCAGCTGGATTTCTTTTGATACATTATTTTCTAGAGAGGTCATCCATTATCCACCATTATCCACCGTCCTGTGAACAGGTGAAATGAGGAAAAGGGGCTCTTGTGCTTCCATCTGGAGAAATTAGGTAGAATCTAATGAGGCTTTTAGCTGTCATGCAGTTATTAAATATTGGTAATCCATCCAGTCATGATAAATACTGCTTGTTTGAAGGATACACTGCTTTTTACTCACAGTAATAGATGAAAGCCATGGTGTGCATGACCAGCAGAGGCGATGTGAGCAAAACTTTAGTGGGTTTGTATGAATCCTGGGATGAAGCTCTCCTCACAGCTCTGCCAGGTTCAGCTGGAAAGTCTTTGACTGACATTTATTGTAGGTTAATGAGAACACAGAACTTTGGGAACTATATGAATGCATAGCTTCCCTTCCCCCTATCGTCATATGACACTACCCAAAATATGTCTGAGCGGAGAATACAGTTATTTTTGGTACTATCCCAGAAACTTATCAGGTGAAGTGCAATTAATGAATCAAGTGCCTTAAAAATATCTGCCCAGAAGCAGCGGGTACTCTTTTGGTGACTGAGCACAAGAATTTCATTCAGAAGACTGGCACGCAGACGCGTTTCTTGCATCATTTCTTCATGGCGTAGACGTGCTGCTGCTGCCAGGGCCGCTGTGTTTTTGCTCTGCTGGTGAAGATCTGCCTGCACCTCCACAAATGACAAGGCTTTGTAAAATCTCCGTTCCTATGTGATTGGTGGAGATTTTAGGTGCAATTCTCAAGAGGTTGGTGCATCCCGAGTGTTCCTGGGGTATTAGGAAGAATGAACAGAAGTGGAGGAGCTGGAGCGCTGAGAGGTGAGGCCGGTGCCAGCGCTTTGCAGCAGAGCTCAGCGCTCGCCCTGTGCGTCCCAGCGCAGGGATGTGTCTGCTGGAGCATCCTGCTGCCTGGGCTCAAAGCAGAGCCTGAAGGAGGGCTGAGGAAATGCTCAAGGCTAAAAGCCTTTCTAGAGATTTCTGCCCTAGAAAGCAGAGCCCAAAATGGATCGATTTTCTTCTGTTTTTTAAAAAATCAAATCTATCAGGGCCTTTTCGAATGGCCCTGCTGCCTCCCAAGTTCACCCTGAGTGCTCTGTAAGGAAAGGCACAAACCAATAGCAGGAGCAGGACCACAGACCCAAGGCTGAGTTGGGAGATGCCAACATGCGGAAAGCTGCTCTGTTGGCTAAGAAATGCACAGGTTTTAGCGTCTGCACAGGACCCAGCAGTGTCTCAGTGCTTTGTGCAACAAATAAAAAGCTTGATAGTTACTTATGCTGAAAATAATTCAGTTTCAGCAAAAAGTTGGCACAGGAAGAACAGCAGCTTTCAGCCCAGAGGGTAGGAGGGCAGGGAAGTCACCGCCTTGTGTTGCTCCTGCCTAGAGCGGCCCCGTGCCCTTAGGGCACCGATTCTACCCTGTGTCTGTGCAGTCCAACTCCATATGAGATTTAGCAGGAATTTATATGAGTCTTTTTGTATACAAATGCTGAGTCTTCTTCCCTCCCATCAATAAAATCTGAAAGTGCCAAATATGTTACAAGATTTCCTAGGATTTTGATAGTGTTTTTAAAAATGAAAGTTTGCAAATTAGTCTTAAGTACTGCTTCCTTGCCTTCCAGTGTTTGTCTAGCAGCAATAAAACCACCAGAAGGGAATCTGCCTAGTTATGTCACAACTGAGAAGGAATATGACAGCATATATTTTAGTTGGGTTTATTTAGAATATCCTGCTGCTAAAATCAGCGTACAGAACGGTCAAATTTCATAAAAGTAACATTTGGGCTATTTGTGCTCAATTAAAGGTTTATTTAAAATTTCCTCTTGGTTTACTGATGTAAATGTATTGTTCATTTTTCACATACCAAGCACTGTTGTTTAGTCTCAAGGGAATTATTGTTACAAATTTAACAACTGTGACATATTAAAAAGCACATTTAAGGAAGAAATTAAGGGTTGAGAGGATGTGACCAAATGTTTCCACGGTGTTTTGCCAAAATGTCACTTAAATACCAGTGTGATTTTAATAAGCGTCTCTCTTTCAGAACTCATCTTGCCCACCAAAAAATAAAATAAACCCTGTGTGCATCGGTAGCAGCCGTACTTTCCTTGCACTTGACAGAAGAACATTTCCTAAGTTGTATTTTCATTTGGAAAGTACTTTTAACTACTGCAGGATTAGTGTGTTCCTTCCCTGTATCTTGCAGCTGATTAGCAAGGAGGAAGTCGATAGCTCCACGTGTGGAAGCAAAAATGCTCAGATCGGATGCGTCGCGCAGGCACCTGCGTCCCTAACGAGCAGCCGATAACGTCGGGAACTGATTTTCAGGAAGTTCTTTGTTCTTTGAAAGTCGAGCCCCAGACTGGGCAATGAAAACTAGAAACCTGGGACATCGCCCATTGCTTCGGAGGAGCACAAGCCTCATGGCAAAGCAAGCTGTGACGGGGGTGCGTGCGGTCTAGGAAACTGTGTGGGGTGTTTTTCTGTAATGCGGTTGCTTTTCTGAAGTCATCAAAATGAGATTGTTCTAAGAAGCAAGTTCTCCCAGGCCATCTGCAAGCAGAGAGCAGAGAGCTCTCCGGGAAAGTGCTAGGAGAAGACATTCCTGGGAGAGACGTCACTACGTGGCGGAGACGGTTCTAACTCAGAGGAAGTTCTATTATTTATTTAATTAATAATTACTTTTTCTCCTGTCAGGGAGATGTATAAAATCTCCCTACATAGCTTTCCCCTCACTGAGAATTAGAGTTACAAAGGTCGGATGAACTGAATTGCCATCTGAGCACTGGCATGTGAGCACCTCCTCCCAGCAGCCTGCTGTCACAGCCTGTGTCACAACTGCTCCGGTGCTCAGTTCAGCAGCGTAAGGAGCATTGGAGGCTCTTTAGGATGGTTTGAACCTCAATGACATAGCTCAGGTGGGCATAGAAGGCCCCAAAATGAGCTAAAATATGCCCTAGGTGAGCAGTCTCCTGCAGCCAAGGCTCTCGCTTCCTGAGCCTTGCTCTGGGAACATGCCCTGAGTAAAACAGACCTCAGGGCTCTTAGCTTCTCCCACAAGCAAGCCCGGGTGCACTCGCGTCTGCAGCAGTGCATGGTAGGTTTTGTTTATTTATCTCTTCTGTGAGGCCATGATAATATGTGTCCAGGAAAATATCTTTTATTTTCTCTTTCTCTTGAAACCATCAATTATTTTTCACATTTTTTTTTTTAAAGTGCAGGAAAAAAAGAACACATCTGACTATTACAATTGCCAGGGCCTCTATCTTTCCTGGACTTTCTCCTGCAAAAACATTTATCCTGCCACTTGCTGGCATGTGTTTGTCAAATGCTGGATAAATGTGGCAGCCCGTGATCCGGAGGGGCTCTTGTGGCGATGGGATGCAGAGGACTGGCTCGCTGGCACACAAGGTGGTCGCTCCTTGGGCTTCCTGGGCATCTCACCTGCAGCACAGATGCACTCGACGAGCGCTGCGTCATTATGGAGACATTAGGGCCCGTGGCTTGGCAACAGCCATGACATTAAAATGTATAAGATGTTACCAAAGGAAGCACTTGGCAAAACTTTTCCGGCATCCCCAGACATAAACAGCCCGTTTTCTCTACAACAGTAAGTTATGACTGGGGGTGAGTCACTAATATATTTAGAAGGATGGCCTCTCTCTGCGCGGAGGAGACCACAACTGGCTAAATTAAGCCAAGAGAGGGCAACCCTCGTGGTTAAGGGGCACAGTGGGAATTCCCAGAGGGCTTCCCAAAAGCTGGGTTTTACACTGGAGCATCCTGTGGTTATCTGGCATTAAAGTTTAGTTTTCATATCAGATAAGCCATTTCTGAAACTTTTAATTCCTAGTTTTGCATGAGCCCAGTGCGCAGGAGCTTTTATATCTGGTTCCAGCTCTATTTTTTTTTTTTTTATGATGCACTTTGTTTTCAAAGAGTAAGTCTAGTAAAGCTGTAGTGTGATGATCAGAGTTCAGAAAAAAAACCCACAGAAATGATCTGTGGCTGGGAGAAGTGTATCTTCATTCCTGGATGATGCAGTAATAGTTAAACTTGTGCAGCTGATTTTACAAAATCAATGTTTATTTCAGAGAAATTAATCCCAGATCACACTGAGTTTCTTCTTGTACTATTTTTCCTTGTTTCTCCGCTTGACTCCTGATGAGGTGAGAGTTGCGGTGATGGCATGGAGGACAAGTTTGCAATAACAGGGCTCTCATGGCGCCGTCTTATGCAGAGCCCGTGCGGCCGTATGCACTGAGACACCAACGCCGAGACGCAAGCGGAAAAGGCTTCATGTGTGCCTGGTGATGTAGCAAAGCAATATTAACCTTTTCATAAAACATTCGGAAAGCCATTTGGCTTGGCTTGCTGCTCAGATGCGCAGGCCAAGGAGATGCTCCTGCGAGTGGTGCAAGCCGAGCAGTGCATGAGCTTGCAGGACCTCAAGTGCCTTCTTCAAAGGGCAGTTACAGTGGCAGAACTCTGTGAATATCCTTGGTTTTCTGCCTGTGTCTACGTGCTTGAAAACATCTAAGAAAACACTGTGTACAGCACTGTGCCATCTTGGATTCCTCCTGATGCTCCCGAAGTTCAGAGGAAACTCCAGTGCCCTTTGGTAATTTATCATCTGATTTATCTCGGGCTTATATATGTATGCCAGATAAGTATGGCAAGACAGTAACTGAAAGCACTGAAAAAGGAAGAGTGAACTTGATTGCAGAGTGCCCATCACAGAAGAATTTTCCATGTAGGAGCTGAAGAAATAGCATGAAACAGTAGGCAGGAACCTGAAGATAGATATTTCTGAGCAGGAAAAATGTAAGCAGATACCAACACAGGATAAGAAAATGTTGATGCCATCTACTAAGGGATGCCTGTAATGTGTAGTCAATTAAAGTCTATATAGCCTTTTGGGCAGGATACTCTAGTCTCATCTTAGAACCATAAGTGAAGGAATTAGAGGTTGAAATCCCATTGCCATCGGGGAATGGTTGGATCAGGAGGGTTGTAACAATCCCTACTACTGCCAGTTCTTTTTATTTCAGCTGGGCTGGCCAGGCTGATCTTGCTGAGGTCCCAGATAATTCTCCATCGATACAGACTTGGACAGATTATTTTGTGCAGGCTGATTTGGCCAGTGGTTGGTCTTTATATGTGTGCTTGTATTTGCATCTGGACAAGAATATTTGTTCCTCTGCCGCCTTTGTTCTCCTGCTTTTAAAAGTCTTACTCATCCCCTCGAAGATTAGGATCAGCCCCATCTGGTTGTGGTGACAGTTCTTGCCCCATGAGCTGCAAGAAACTGAAGCAAACTATTCCTGGAATGAGACATTGTTGATCCGGGCTGTTCAGCAAGTTTTATTAAACTTGAATCACAAATATCTCTTACCAAACCAGTGTTGGTTCATGAAGAGAGAAGAAGAATGAAGTTCACTGGATTGCTTATTTGCAAAACACAGTTTGGCCCTTTCTTTGCCAAAGTGTAGCTGCCAGGAACTAGATTTTTAACTGCTATAAACCAACTCATCTCGTTGACTTCAGTGGGGAGGTGACAAGTTACATCAAGTGATCACTAAGCCCTCAAGGTGCAGCAAGACGTCGGTGTTAAAAAAACAAATGAGGAGGAGTAGCAGCAAAGCCTTTCAGGATGGCTGGAGAGGTTTCTCCGATAAACTGTAGATATGGCTTGTTTTTTTGGCCAAGATCGGATTTTATCTCTTATCTCTTACCTCCTGCTTTGCTTCGTGCTAGTGAAGATGGAAGGCAAAGTAAGGCTTCTAAGGAGGCTAATGTTAGCACAGCTGATGCAGCTGGGGGAAAGGGACAAGTTAAAAGTAAATGCTCTTTCTCTTGGCAGTTTTTCCACTCCTTTATATCAATTGGTCCAATAAGGAATTTTGCCACCAGCTACGAATGTTGCTGTGCTTGTGTTGCTGGATCGTTGCAGTTTCAGCAGCGTTATCTGATCAAATATGTTAGATTTTCCATACAAGTGTCATCTAAAAGCTTAGCAGTGCTGGAATGTAAAAATCCTGGCAAATTTGAATGTTTGAAGCTGAATCAAATCAATCAAATCAATCTGGCTAATGGCCAGAGAGTTAGTGCTATATCAAACAAGTCTGTAAGGAAGGTTCAGCCGTGCCGATGAACCAAGTCTGCAGGGCAAAGCAACTAAAATGTCTTGTTTTATGCTAAAAATAGGCACTGGTGGTACTGCCCATGTCCATGGAGGTCACATCCAGAGAGCAAAAAAGCAACCTTTGGATTCAGCTGGGCTGCAGATCCATCTTAATGGACAAGTTCCTCTCCTGCCAGGTGCAAAGGACATCCTTCAGCACTAAGCAACTTTCTATTAATGTTTTTTGAGCTAATTTGCTATGATTTAGCTTGTCATATTCGTGACACTTGGAACTAGGAATTAAATAAGGCACATAGTTAAGGAGGATTAGGGTTATTTATTACTGGTGTTGCTGTAATGTTTAGAGGCCCTTCTCGAGTTGCATTTTGCTATAGCTTATACAAATACGTAAGAAGAGACAGTTCTTCTCCAAAATGTTTTCATTTTGTGAACACTGTTATCATAACAGAAATCCCCCAAAAGGTAAAGCACGATTTCTCTCTCTTTTTTTTTTTTATTTTTATTTTCCTCTAACGAACAGATAAGTAGCAGCTACTCAGGATATGCCAGTGATTTAACCTAATGTTTGCTTGCCTCTCATGTTTCATGAATGAAGAAAAATGCTGGTATGGGATTTCTAAGTTACTTTGTCAGGAAGCGATGCCTGCAGAACTGTTTTGAAAGAATTAAACAATCAGTGAAATTGTGTAAATGCCAGAGCGTTCACTACACGCTTTAATTCATGAGTTACTGGGTTAGCAAACCTCGTGGTAGTTGTCTGGTCCTGAGCGTAGGAGACATTTCGAAGGAACATTTGTGGAAGGTAGCAAAAATCTGGAAGTTGTCCATGGAGTTTAGATGTTCTGAAAGGAGAGCATTAGTGCATAGCTTCTCTAGTATCCTTTTAAATTTCTGGAGTCCTTCGTCATCTGGAACTGGGAACAGGTTGATCCACTCGAGTAAAGCAGCTAAAAATTTGGCCCATGGGATGTGTCCAGAATGCTCTAAATACTGACAGAAGAAGGATTCTTGGTCTCCATTAGCATTAAAACCCTTTCAAAAGTGGTTTAGATAGTCAGGGAACAAGCACAAACCTGATGCATCCAGCTGTACAAATAAAACAGGACTTTAAAGCTTCGTGTCCTGCACGCACTGAGTAGCCGTGAATTTGGAGCCAAGAGGGGCTGGTGGCTGGCGCGCAGCTCGGGACAGAGTGTCTGAAGGCTCAGACCTTCGGAGAACTGCAAGCGAGTTTATTTTCAGTGTAGCTAAAAGGAACTAAGTACCAGTTACCACAAATAGGGTGATCTTTATCTTTCTCTGCTGGCTTGCGTGGAGGGGAAAGAATCTTAAAAGACGGACACAGGCGCGGGCTTCGCAGAGTGGGTGTCTCCCTCACATTGCTGACATGTCTCTCATTTTTTGGGTGCTACCTTTACGGGGAAGGAAATTAACAGGTCGTTTTAATGCCCTCGTACACCCTTAGCTCTTAGGTGGGTGCAATCAAGTAGCAAACCATGGACATAACTGTCATTTCTCTCCTCGACACTGCAGCATCCGTCCTGCGCTTGCTTGTGGAGAAGGAGTCTCCTCTTGTGCAGCCTTTTGGCTTTGGCCATCTCGCCGCGGCACCTGTAAGTGCTCACTTTGAGAGATTGCTAATGTGCTAATTACCCCGGGCCCAAAAATGCAAGCTGTAAACAAATGAGGACGGTATTTATAATCAATCACTTTTATGACCTTCTGATGGTGATGATATCAGTGGAGTTTACATTGGGAGCCCTTGTACTCCTCCAGGGCAGCTGTGCCCTTATGTTTTAGTTACAGCTCGAAGAAGATTTTGCTAATTTACTTTATAGTCGGCGTGCTTAGGAAAAATATTACCTTCCCTAAACAGCTGAGCCCGTTACCAAGTCTCCTTTTAAAACAGCGAAAACACACGGACTGTCAGTCCCTCCAGGGTGTATTGTCAGGTGACAGGCTGTTTTCCAAACATGCCAGGCAGAAAGGGATGACTTCAGAGCAAAATATTGTCCTCATTGGTACGAGTTGCTGCGAGACAAATCCCACACCCTCTGATGTCAACGGAAAGGCTCCTTTTCACTTCAAAGAGGGCTGGATCGGGCCCTACAAGAAAGGTTGCCATCATAAAGCACCACAAACGCTTTATGGTTCATGTATTTTTTTTAAAAAATACTGTGCTTGCTGATGATCTTTCATGCCCTTTACCTGGCCGGGTGTCACTGGTAATTGTGCTGTTTGTTTTGCCTGGATTTATGATAGAAGAACGCCTGTAAAGGCTGATTTGTGAAGTGTTAAGATGATGTCCTGGAAAGCCAGCGATGCCAACGTATAGGAGATGCCTTGCAATGCCTCGGTGCCAGGAAGGCTCTCCAGCTTTCTCTGGAGTTGTTAGGTCCTTGCAAGAAGAAACCGTGTTGCTGAACACAGTCACCCTTGCTAGGAAGGCCCAGATTTTGGACCCCTGTTCTTCTGTTGCAGTCATTAGCTTTTCAGTTTGAATTCAGACCAGGGTTTGAATTGTTTTCTACGTTTCTCAAAGCTTTGCTAAGGCTGTTGTTGAGTAACTCCTAAACATGGGGCAGGACAGGAGCCCCCGGTGGCTGTGAGCCCCTGGAGTGGGAGCCCAACCATAGCTCAGGTAGCTCCAAACCCACAGCAGATACGAGGCGCTCAGCCCCGTTTCTTGCTCTTAAGGATCTACCATTATTTAAGCACGGGGTAGAAATGCAGTTTGTTCCATGGTGATGGTCGCGGGGACAAGGGGCTCAGGAGCCCTTGGGAGAGGCTGCCCGCCTCGTGGAAACGGCCTTCATGGCCGGGTCTGCAGGGCAACCGGATTGCTGCAGCAGAGACCACGTCTGACCTTTCCAGGAGGGAAACTTGCTCGCTTTATGGGCGGGAATTGATGCAGTCCTACTGGAGCTGACACAGCCTAATGAATGAGATGGGGAGTAAAATACTTTGGACTTGCGATCCGGGGTTAATGGCTCTTGCCCTTGTTCTTTTCCCGGCTCCCCCTCCTCGGCTCCCGGTCCCCCTGCGACGTGGCCACATTTGCCGAGCGGTGGCACCACCTGTTTTGGGGGTGGTATCTGGGTCTGCTTGCGGTCCCGGGACCGCACCGTGGGTCCATTGCTCATCCCACACGCTAGAGCCTGCAGGGTTGTTCAGTACTGGCATGCCCTTAAATTACAGATCAGAAGCGACTTCTGCCACCTCCTTGTCCATATCCAGCAGCAAAGAGATGTTTTATTGTGTCCCTGCGTGCAGTTTGGCCCTTGCACTCGCTGCCTCGTTTCATAAATGGGAGGAGTGTCTGTAGGAGCTGTTCCTGCTCTCCATGGTTAGCGTCTGCAAGACTCCTTTTTCTGCTGGGGCAGCACGTGGGACAGAGCGAGGAACTGGGGCGTTTTTGGGTGTTGCCAAAGCTGTGGTGCTGGAATGATGCCCTCGGTCCCCAGGTGGTGCCATCCCTTCGCTGGACATTCGTTTACCTTCAGGGAGCCTGTCACAGAATCCTGCAGATCCAACATGCAGAAGGGTGCAGGACCAGCAGCAGTAACTTCATGCAACTCGAGGGGTATGTTGAATGCATAAAATGGTATGTAGTGCTAAGTGCCATGAATAAGCGTGTCCAAGGCATATTGAATCAGGCTCTCAAAATTAATGAGCATTTTTGATCTCCCTTCTGTGCCTCAGCTCCTTGGCCATAAAATGGCAAGTGTATATTGGGTAAGAAAGGGCTCACGTATTACACTGAAATGCTCTTTAGAAAAACCTAGAGAGACCTTATGAATTTTGGTTGGGATTGCAAAAGAAGGCATGGAGAGACATCCTACATGGTGAGAGGGAAGCAAAGTACTGAATAAGTGCTTGTTCATTTGTCACTGCCCTCTGTGTGTGCCTAAGAGTATGTAAAAATGGTGTGTAATGATGCTGTAATTAAAGACCACGTTACGAGGCATGAGCACAAGGGACCTGTAGTGTAATATCCCTTTTCCTGAATTTGTAGTGTTGGATTTGAAAACCTAAAAAAGTGCAGGAGTTTTAAAATGCCATTTTAAGTGTAGTTCCTCAGGAATTAAAGCTTTTGTTCCGATAAAGTCCTTTCTTTAACTTGAATAGTCAAGAACAGCATCTCTTCTTGCTTTTCAGTCTTTTAATGAATGAATTCTTAGGGAGAAAATTGTGATCAGAAATGAGATGCTTTTTCATGTAGGTGCTAATGTGGCTTCAGAGAAAGAAAAAAAAGTAGGAATATGGGGAACAAACTTACATTTGTATAACTGAATCAAAAGCAATAACTACATCAGGTGACTCAGAGTCTAAAGAAATACAAATATTTGGATTAATAGATACAGGGATGAGCTAAAATCAGACCTTTAATTCAGAGGTATTTATGCAGTATACTAGATAACTCCAATATTTTCAAATCTGAAAAATCTGAGTGCAAGTTAGCGAGATCAAAGTTTTGTTTTTTTATGGCAAATAGAGGATCCTACATACAGTGGATTAATTGTTAAATACCAAAGCTAAGTTTTCTCACTGGAGCAGTAAGCAGAAGGATGGAGGCTTGTGATGCACAACAACATAGATGAGAGATGAATCAGAACCAGCTCTTAGCTCAAAAGTATCAGCAGGACTATAGTTGGTAATAATAAACAATGCTGTTGTTGACATGCATTTTACAAAGGTTAGGGTTGATTTTCGTGGCCAGAAATATTTTTCCTTGGCCCTGCATTTGCTGCATTTTTTTTCCAAATATTTTGCATTGCCTATTAGCATCTGGAACACTGGCGCATCTCTAGCATCACTGAGTGTGTCTCTGCCAAGTTCCAGGAATAGAAGAACAGCTACCAAGAAAGGTCGTTTTCCTGGTATTCCAATTTGCACAGTGAAATGCAAAACATTTGAGAAATAAGTCTGGGAACTTGGCTGGGGCTCTTTGGGGATTACCCATCCGTTACCCAGCCCCTCTTTTTAAAGACCAAATGGTAGAATTGAAATGGGAAGGTTTCATGAGAAGAGGTCGTTCCCTGGCTCTTTTCATGCTTCTCCACTGAGAAAGTAACATTTTGCTCAAATGCTGCCTGATACCAGATTTTCTTCTGCTGTCTTCCTCCCAGCCATAGGGCCTTCTGTCTTTCTGATGTACGTGCAAGCCTTTGGGTGCCTGGGAGGTGACAGCAAGCTAACTCCAAGTTTGTGGTGGCAATTCTGTGATTCTGCAGGTCATCGCTGTGGACTAAACGCGCTGCCGGCCGGGGCTGAGGTGGAAACTGAAGCGGTGGGTCAGCTCCAGCTGGTTTGGCTCTGCCGTGCTCAGACCCGTGTGGCAGGATGGAGGTTGCTCTTTGGATTGCTGGGCTATGCACAAGTGATAACTGGAAGCTTGTGCTATTAAGAGGGTAAGACAAATTGGTGAGCTGGAGACACTTCTGTGGTGGCTCAAAGCACTGCTCTCTGTGTGCTCAAGGGGGTATTGCTGGGACACTCAGGATATACAATACTGGCAAGAAATTCTCTTACTTTTTTCTATCTATTCCAAAGCCCTCTGCCACCTCAAGGAATGACTCATTTACCTCAGTGGGCCTGTGTCCTTTTCTACTTGAATAACAGTACAGGGTTTTCAGACACCCGCAAATAGGATGCTGGATTTGAATGTAATATATTGAACTTCTAAACAAAATTAACTGAGCTCCTGAGGATCACACTTCATTATCTCCGACTGTTTCACCATCACTTTTGGGACCTGCAGGCACTCAGAACCAGGGTTCTGGATTTTCCTGCCTTATTATTTCTCTCCTCTGTTTAACCAGCCTCTTGTTAGGCATCAATTGGTATTTGTTTTTAATGGGAGCTAATTTTTTGGACCCATGAAAACAATTAATGGCTGTCCATAGAGCTAGGGCAAAATCTCTTTCATGCAGCTGCCTTTGATTACCATGTTTCTGAGGCCCCTCTACTATTTTCCCTCCTCCATAGAGCCTTCTATGATGTTACAGTTGTGGAGAGCACTGCAAAAACACTTGTAAGTCTGGAAGAACAGAGCAGGAACGAGTGTCAGAAGCTGGAGGCGTCTACCCCAGAGCTCCTTGTCTGCTCAGAGACCCTGGGTGCTGTTTGTGAGCAGTTGGCAGAGAGAAGATTGGCCAAGGAGCTGCACTGGGTGCCCAGGATCATGCAGCAGCAGCGAGGACAGCGAGGACGTGCTGGAGGCAGAGGGTGAGTCTCGTGCTCAGGGCATGAGCAGGGCAGGTTTGACCCTGTGAGATCATGGCCTCGTTTAGGAGCTTGTGTTCGGCCTTGCCCTGGCGTAGAGCTGGAGAAGACTTGCAGGGTTGGCATGAAGCTTGTTGGTCTGAATGTTTCTCTTCTGGTTCATTTGTGTTTCCTTAAAGCCCCTCAGCTGTAGCAGATCCTGCCAGAAAACTTCAGTTTTCATGCCTAAAAGCTTGAAAATCTGAACCTGAAAAGAAAAACCAAAGTAAAACAGAAAGAACTGAAATGAATTATCTCAGTGAAACCAAATACTCTTCTGAGGCCTAGTGAGTGATTTTGGCACTCTTTGTTTGCCAGAGCTGAAAAATGCCACCACCGTCAGGACACAGCCCTGTAAGGGAAAGAGACCCAACAAAAAACCCATGTACTACTCACAGTCAACAAGGCAAGGACTAACTGGGACTATATCGGAGATACTCAGCTGAGGGAGACCTGGCCTCTTCTGTTCATTTTGGCCTATTTCAGGTCTGCATTAAATTCTTTATTCTTCAAGTGAAGAAATAGACACTGAAACAGCCCTGTGCTCCTGGGGTGGGCGCGGGAGCAGTCACACCGCTTGCAGCGATGTCTGTCCTGGGTCTCATGGTGCAGAGCCACAACACCGTGCGTAGCTTCCATACATAAAGCAACTTCTTGAAAAATTAAAATCACTCCCACCCATAACTAAAGGGGGATTTTTGAACTTGCTTCAGATACTTTAAAAAGCTCTACGCAAAGTACCGCGTTCCAGCTCTGGGTCTGCAAAGAGAGTTACCTCTGTGGGCTGCATTAAAATAACCGAGTCCTCAAAGCTTTACAGAATTGATGCTCTTGGTGAAGTTGGCTGGATAATTTTCTCTTGCAACAGTTTTAAAGTGTTTCAATGGTTGCCAAAACCCAACAGAAACAGTTTTAAAAAAAGATAGTTTTACATTTTAAAACAAAAAGTAGGAAAACGTTGAGGAAAAGATTTTTTTCCTTTTTTTCTTCCTCTAAATTTTTCATGCAAAGACAAATCATTTCCCGAGTAGCCCCAGCTTTAAGTAGTTCCTTTAACTGTCTTGGTTTGTTGAGTCAAGAATAGAGCGAGCTAAGGTTTTGGGCTTATTTTTTGCCTTTTTTTTTAAGCAGGCACATGCTCGCAGAGATTAGCTATGGACGGAGATATGGATAGAGATACTCTGATGTATGCAGAGATTTGGCAGATGCAACTTCAGCCACTAAAGAGTCTAAAACTACAAAGCAATTTTGTTAACTATAGAAAGCCAAATGCATTTCTTAAAAATCAGATATTTTAAGCGTGCATAAGCCAGTGCACAGCTGTTGATATTAGCTTCAAGGGCGCAGGCTGACGTTCAAGACAGTCACGCTGGAGAGCCAGGCTGTGAGCAGTTGCACTTCTTTGCAATAACTTTGGATTTCGCCGTCCCTTTGGTAGATCTTCATGGTGCTGGGGTACAACCCGTCGCTTTGCTGCAGTGGGGCCCTCTCTGCTGCGCTCACTGGAAGCACTCGCATGTCTTAAGTCACCCTCCGTTGGGGCTTTGCACTTTTTACTCTACCCAGAATCTGTTTTAAGTGTTTCAGAACGAGGACAATTTGTGCCATTGTAGCAGGCCCAGCATCACAGTGCCCTGAGCTGACAAGGGCCCTCTAGGTGCTCCCAAACTGGAGATATTAGGAACAATTTGTGGGCCTGGGCACCAAAGTTTGTTACAACACTTATTTATTACCAGCCTCATATAACTCACTCATGGTAAACAATGCAGGGTTTATTATGTGTAAGTAATAGGAGACCTTTGCCTTTTTTTTTTCCACTAACAAACATGCCGTGGGTAATTATTCCTGTATTAAAACGACATGTGGACATATTTGCGACATGCAAGGGTTGTATTGCTTTGAAGAGCAGCATTATCCCAAACGAGGTTAGGGTGGAGGGGCTCTTGCCGGTCTGCGTTCGAAGCGCTTTGCGGCTTGCCTTGCCTGGTTGATAATCATTAACATGCTCCCTCGTTAACCTTCAAGCAGCTCTGCTGGAAACCTCCGATGCGACTTTTCAAACACTTGCCTCGTGTTGCAGACTGTGGTTTGCTGGGGTTGCTTTTATAATCGCTAGTGGTAAAATCAGGAAGATGAAAAATGGGTGTGTGTTGAACAGCAGCACGGCCAGCCTTCTAGATCTTAAATTAGAGTGATGAGCATAAACATTGCAAACAGAGCTTTTTCAACTCGATTGCAATTATATTTGAAATTACCTACAATTACCAGTAACCGTCTCAAAGCTAGACATTAACTTTGCAGGCTCTGCTCCAGATGGATCAGCTGTCAAATACGCTACTGAGGGGAGGAAGAAGGAGGAAGAGACATCCTGAGAGGCAACTGTGCTGTGCTGTAGCTTCCTTTAAAAGATTGTGACTTTTTGCTGCCCTGCAGAACAGGACCCATTATTTCTCAAGGGCAGACATGCAGCTCCCTTGCGGCATTTGGGGTTGCTGCAGGAGGGACTCTGCCTTTCCAAGGGCTCCGCTTGGCCTGTCCTGGGCAATTTGCAGAAGGCAACAGCCAGAGGTGAATTAGTGAGAGCAGGAAACAGCCTCTTAATGAGCACCAGAGAAGTGAACGTGCTGCACGGGCTCTTGCTGTCACGTTTGGGTGCGAGCAGGGTGCCCTCCTTCCTACTGGAAGCTGGAAGACAAAATGCACTAATTCCTGCACTGCCTGATGACTTTCTGCTGTTATTACCTCAACTGATCTTCATAATTCAGCTAACTCTGTACCAGTTTAGCCCCTAGTCACTGTGGACAGAGGAGTCCAGATTTTTTTCTCCACTTGCTCTGGAGCTGCTGAGCGCACCAGGATGGTGCAGTGGCTCCGTGGCTGCAGCACAAGTCCTGATTTTCGACCGGTGCAGCTGAGGGAGGTATTTTGCCCAAAGCATCTCAGAAATGCCTCTGATTTCAGTTTCCAACATGACTCTGAGCCGGGGAATGAGAACGTGCCAGGAGTGTCAGTGACAGCTTTAGAAATGGATTGTTTGCATAAACTTGAAAACAGTACAAGCATAAATGTATTTCCTTTGTTTAACTTTTCACTCTTGTTTACTCGTCTGTGCTTCTAAAAGGCTTTGCAAGTAAACTCTGCAAATCTTTAAGTTTCGCAGGCATTAATGGAGACTGGGAGCTCTGGGTTCCCTTCTCAGCCCCACTGCCCGGGAGCAGAGGCGCCGGGCTAGCACTGTGAGGGTCTGATCCACCAGATACCAGAACCAGCAGGTAGGTTTTTATTTACTTTGCTTTGGACCAGCCCTGAATCCTCTGTTCCCAAGGGTTTCACTGATGCCGTGAGGAGAGTGGCCATCTCCTTGGTGGGAAGTGCTGCCTGTGGAGCTCGCTGCATCTCGATCCCTTTCCGTGTGCATCTGGGGAGCACGGAAAAGGGCCCTGTAGATCAGAGAGACACAAGGTTTCTGCAGTGCCACTGAGGAAAACAGAGGCTTCTTTGGATGGTGGCTTTCGTGCTGAGGGAATAATGACTTCTGTAAGATTTCAATGCAAATAACTGTTTTTTAGTCCTCTATTCTTCAGCACCAGCACAATGCAGGTCTGGCCCATGCCCACTGGGGAGAGGAGAGAGGATCAGGATCTTCAAATATGGAACAAATGAAAATTTAGTGCTCTGGAGCTTCCACTTACACTGGAGAGGCCCAATTTCCCTGTCCCATCGCTGTGCACGTGACTGGTCCTAACGAATTCAGTCCTTGTGTTTAGTCCCTGGCTGCTCTCCCATGGGATGAAGGCTCCGAAGTCGGCTGAGGCAGAGGTGTGTGGTGCCTCTCAGACACACCATGCAGCTGGCAGGTCCTGCAAGGCTTTGGAAAACTGGGGCAGGCCAGAGGCAGCTGTGGAGGGGCTCTGGAGCATAAAGAACAGTGTTTTACAACTGGTGGCTCTTTTGGGAGTCGCAAACTGCTCCTAAAGGGTCTCTAAAAGTTAATAGAGAAAATTGTGTGAGGGC
Source organism: Crypturellus undulatus (assembly GCA_013389825.1). Classification (NCBI taxonomy): domain Eukaryota; kingdom Metazoa; phylum Chordata; class Aves; order Tinamiformes; family Tinamidae; genus Crypturellus; species Crypturellus undulatus. Next base: position 467,148 of record VWPW01017370.1, on the reverse strand, counting down.
TCATGTTCACTCTGCAGGAGTCTGGGCTAGCCCTGAATATTTGCAGGGTTTCTGCAGCTCTGGTGCTGAACGTTATTTGCCTAGAAAAGAGGTGATTTGCTCTTGCAGTTAAGGCTCTGAATTACCCTGCACATAGGCTGAGCCTGTCAGGTTTCTAGAACAGCACTGGAGAAATTAGTTAAGTGCAAATCCGCGAAAAAATATGTTGTAGCTGAATTCCTATTGAAGAAAAAAGGAAAGAAGACTAAACAGCCTTTTTTTTTGGATCTGAACCTTTACCTGTTCTGTAAATGGGGCAGTATTTCTTCAACATTCTGCCTATTTAATTTATTTAGACTAAATATCAGTGAGAATAAGAAGTGTTTTCTTAGTGCAAATTACCTCAAAAAAGTCAGGCTGATGCCAAGTCAGTGGCACCCACTATTGTGGGTCTTTTCCTTGACTCCCAAACTGGATAGCCGGGATGGGCAGGAAGCCAAGCAATATCCAGTGAGCTTCTGACATTGTCACCTATGTATTAACATTGCCAGGGACACAGTGGCATTGCACTTAGCAACCCGAATACTGTAGCTTTACTTAGTCCTCCCTCCTTCATCCTCATGTAGGTCAGTACCAACATCTGCTCGGAAAGATGGGCACCAGCAAAACTGGATGAGGCTTTTCCATAACTCCATGCTGGATCCTTGATCCTCCCTCCATCATGGGGATGCCTAAAAGGAAGGAAAGCCCTTCTCACTGCCCAAGATTGCTGCTTTTTCTGCACTCCAAGGAGCAAGGCTGGTCCTAAGCTTGGATTGCCCACGCAATGGTAAAAAATACAGTCTTTGATCGTTGCTCATGAAGAATAATTAATGTGAAAGCACTTTCCTTGAGCTAACAGGTAGGTCCATATCTAGGCTTTGTTCAGTAAAGCACTTAAGCATGTGCTTAAAATTAAGTGCGCTGCTGACTGGAGGCCTTAGACAATAAATGTGCTCCTGGAAAAGTATTTGGACCATACATTTATTAGTCTGTTTAAAAGCCTTGCTATTTTTTCCTACGTTCTGATGTAAATCATGTCTTCCAAACGCCACAGTTGTAGGTAAATGGCTGATTTTGAGCGTTTGGTATTGCAGCTACTGCTGATTTTAAATAATGCTACAGATCCTCAGCACATCCGCAAAGCAGACGGAGCTTGGCTCCCTTTAGTGGTTTAGAGGTTTTTTTTTTTGAGAAATCTCTCTTTGAACTACCCATCTGCAGGCTTTTTCTTTTTACTGTCTGTGTGGCCACCGTACAATTACCTGCGGGTTTATGATCCCTCTCTAGAGAGCAACTTGGCCGGACAGTCTAACGATAAAGAAAGATGGGGGTGATAAAATGGGGCAGATCGTGATATCAGTTACAAGTGTCACGAGCGTCCCACCAGATTTACAGTGCTGCAGATTTGTTCTGGATCTGCCCCCAAGATTTACCGTGAATGGCCACGATCTCAGGATCACTGGAGCTCAGTTCATTGAATATAAATGTTTCCTCTAGGTTTGGATGCCTTGTTGACTGACGTGGAGACAGATCAGGGCGAAGGGCTCAAGAGCAAAGCAAAAGGAAGGTAAATTTGGGGGAGAAGGAATTAAAATATGCTTTTAAGGGGGTTGTTCTCAAGGTGACACATGATTTGGGGAACCTGCTTGAAAAACTCTGAAGGGGCCTGGGGAAGCTCAGGTGAGTGTTGGAGCCCTCTTAGAAAACCGCCTGTCTATGAGGTGGAGGGAGAGCAGATTTCCAAATCTCTGTTCCCTTCTGGAGCACTTTGATTAATCCTGTGCAAAGTCAAGTGTTCTGTTATGTGGAAAATCTGAAAAGTAAACAAGCAGAAAGCTAAATTCAGGAGCTGAATTGAGTGTGCACAAGCTAATGTGGATCAGCGACTTTGCCCAAATCTGAAACCAGTGCAAAGCGTGGCCTTAGACAAGCTATTCTTAAGTCAGTAGTGCAAGAGCACAATCAGCCTATATTTACATCAGATTATATTTGTGTTTAGTACATAATAACCATTGACCCTGTTTACACATAAAATGAACAGTTGGACAGTGCGTCCCGCTGGGTTGACATCTGTAGAATTCAAAAAGGGTTCAGGATCTCCAAAAAGTGCTTTTGTTTCCGGTTAGACGTGGTCTGATTGTCTAAATTAAAGACATGTCAAACCACATGAAAAGTTTGGGACGGGAGGTAACCACACAGGACGTGGCATGTGGGTCAGGTAATCGCAGCGGTGGAAAGAACGGCCACACTTTGAGCCTGACTCCTCTACATGCTTTGGGAAAAAAATGCCTTTTTTTTTTAAATAGGAAATAAAAATTAGTAAATGCAACCCTTGGCTGCAAGGAAGCACAAATAAAGCAAAACAGATGTTCATTAGCTAATCACTTGCAATTTTTTCCCCTCTTGTTCTTCATGGAGGAAAAGAAAATTGAGCATGTGGGAACTTGCCCGCTGAGAAAACATTTGGATCTTCAGTCATTTATCTGTTTCACCTCTGACTTGGTTCAGGTCTCCATTAAGAGGCAGGCGGGGTGCTATCAGAAAGAAAGGTCAGCGGGGATCACGGCAGATGCTTTTCAGCTGGGGTAACCCTTGAGGCTATCCCAGCTTTTGTGGGCATGGAGAGCCAGTTAAAAACGAAAAAAACCTGAAAAAGCAAACAAAAAATCCAGTGAGTGCAGCGGAGCTTTGAACTGCGTCACTTGTGTTTGTCTTATTCCTAAATTACAGTGTCATTTTTGTACAGTGCTCATTATGATCACATACGTACATCAGGAAATGTGTTTATTGCAGTGAGCACCAATGAATTCCTGGATGACAAGCTGCTTATTTCCCAGTGTTATCAGAGGAAAGTAGCATAACTTTCCCCTGTGCTTTTATTCCCTTTGGGTTGATATAATTTTCTTTTCCTCCCTGCTCACGATATCTCCACAAGACCAAAATAGGGGCATTTTGTACTCCAGACGGTGGATTTTATCAGTAATAAAATGCTAGTATGTAAAGACAGCTATGTGTATAAGCATGAGACCACGTGCACCCTTTGTAACAACGTTATTACAGTGGGTAAAATTACAGTGACTCAGCCAACACCTTGTTCATTAGGGGTATTTGCTTCACTCTACAACAGCAGTAATTTAACCATGTTAATTTTAATGCCAATGACACAACAGTTGCTGGAAACCTGGCACTATGCAATAGGTGGCACAGGTGTAAGATCCTGTCTAATAGCCTTCACCGAAGCCATCCTCATCGTATCCTAGTGCCAAATGGGAATTTTTAGATGATTTTCTTGGGAATGTTGGGCAAGCTGGCAGGAACACGGCACCTCTTCAGCATGGGGTCTCTCCTCCCCTCCCATTGCGCAGGAAAGGGGCCCTCAGCATAAGTCGCAGTCAGAAGGAGCGAGGCAGCAACCTGAATAGTTTGTGTGAGGGAGAAAAGGTGCCAGACCTGGCAGCTTTCTTGGATTAGATAGCTGAGCTTTCCCAGCAAGAGGAATGCAGTGGGCCTCACCTATCTGGATATTAGCAAAATGTTTGATGTTCTGCTGTTTGTTTATTTATCGCATAAATTGGAGATTAGGACATGTGCTCTAAGATGCTTGAAGACTGAGTGAGAGACAACAGCAAGCCACATAAAAAGGGAAGCTATCTGGCTAGGTATATGAGCGGAATTCTTCAAAGATTTGTCTTGGGGACGGATCTTATTTAATATTTTCATGAATGACCTTGGCACAAAACATAGGAGCGTGTTGCTGAAAGTCTGCTGATGACACAAGCTTGGGAGGAGTGCCATACAGAAAGAACTGGATGACCTTGAAGACCGGAGTAATAGAAATGAGACGAAATCCAGTAGTGCAGAATGCAAAGTCATGAGTTTAGGGAGTAATAAGACTTTCCACTATAAACTGAAGACTCGTCAGCTGTAGATAACAGGGGAAAAGAAATGCATGTGTGGATTACTCAGTCACAGGATGTGGCTCTGCAAAGGGCATGCTCAACCACAAGGATCTCCGGAGAGGTATTTCCTTCTGGAGAAGATCTGCATTTCCTAGGAACTGGTAAAGCCTCCTGTGGCATCCCAAGAACAGCTCTAGCCCTCACGTTCTGCAGATGAGAGGCTGACCTGGGTTGCGTGTGGACAGTGAGGATGCTGCGAGGAGGGAGATCTTGTCCTTGGAGAGAGCAGGAGAGAGATGAGGTTTTGACATCTGCTGCTATAGGCATCAGGATGGCAAACATCGCAGAGGGAAAAGGAAAGGACACCAGGCTAAATGGAAGCAAGTGGGATACACTGGGATGTGACACCTTGGCTTGGAGGATGCTGAGTGTGGAGGCTGTTTCCTGGGAGTGCTGTGGATGGCTGGGCTTTCAGTGGAGTTCAGACCACTGATCATGCTGCAAATCTACTTATTTATTTTCCTACCTGGACAAGACTTTGTTTTCGAGGGGCAAAAGGCCCAGCCGATTTGGAAGGGGCATTAAGCTGGTCATGTCTCAGGGCGCGTTAGTGTTTGCTCAGGTTTGTGTAGTTAGAGGTCGGTGGGAATCAGATGTTTCATGTTTGGGCTCTCTTAGTGTGTATGAGACTAATCTGGTTCGGGTAATGGATGCTGTACTCTGTGCTGTGGTTTCTGTGTATTGGTTCTGAGTGTGGTGTGCATTTTTTGGGTGTTTGGGTTGGTTTATGTTCCTGGATGTCTGCATGACCAAATTAATACTCCCAGGTTAATGCAAATGCAAACAGAGACCACAAGAGAAGGCCTGGCTAAAAGTCGCATGTTGCACTTCATAGAGCTGGCTATCACTGTGATCATTAGATAAGTAGGAAATGCGGTGTATTAACTCAGTAATGAATGCAATTGTAAATCTCGTCTTGGTGACTAAAAAATAATTATTTTGGTCTGGAGTAGCATTAATGAATAATGCATTGCTGTTTTCAACAGCTAGGCAAAGGCAACGCATCGGAATTGTTGTATCCCCCAAGCAGTTTGCAGCCAGTTTTCCAGGGACCCCAAGGGGACCTTCCACCCTTGCCTTAAATGTAGCTCAGTCTACTCCACGACAGGGAAACTTCCACTTTTGAAAAGCTGGCTGTTGACTTCCAAAGAGTGGGAAATAAATGAGAAAGTGGAAAAGCTTCGGAAAGGAGATTGGTGTCCTGCGTGCAGCCTTATCCACAGACTCCCTGCACCCTGCGTGGGTCCTGCGCACAGAAGCCTTCGCCTGGTAGGCTGGGCTCTTCTCACCAATGTGGCTCGGTCTTCCAGAGTGCCCAACGAGCGTGTCCCGGGCCAGCAGGCACTTGAGTGATTGTGTGTCTCGGTGTTGAGATCTTCATTGCTGCTGCAATGTGCGGGGTTAAGGTTAAGCATCTGCTTGAGGGCTTTGCTGGGTCAGAGCCAGCCTATTCAACCTTGCAAGACGCTGGCCCAGAGTGATTCCTGAACCCTTCTTCTATCCATCAGCCAACTCCTTGACTTGTAAACTCTCAACGACTTGGAGCTGCTTTGTGTGTGTGTTATTTTCTGGTACCTTGCAGTTTCCTGTAGTACTGTCATTAGGAACTTGTGTAAATTCTCTTCCAATATTCCACTCTTGGAGTCTTCCACTGTGGATATTTGTATAGCATAGCCCAGCACATCTGGCTGTTTTTAATAACTCTGGGGAAAGCATGTCTGCTTAACACTCAATTCTCTCTTCCTTTGCCTTGCTAACCAAAGTGTTGAGCTCCACAAAAAGATCTGAAGGACGGTTGCTGCAAAGAGCAAAGTTTGCTTAATGTGAAGGAAGGAAGGAGCCAAAGAAAAGCCAAGGAAGGCTTTGTAAGCTAGAGCTTTTCTCTCACTTGATCTTTCCTCAAGTGCGATGAGTATCTAGTGTTACTATCAAGGTTGGCAATCGTTTTTTGGTGTAGAAAGTGCCTGCCATAGGTTAGCGGGTGCTCATCCTATGTTCCCTTCGGGGCATGTTCAAATGCTGAGTAAACCAAACGCGTTACGTGGTGAACACACTGGGAGCTTTCGTTGGTGCGGTTCATGGCAGGAGCAGTGGACAAAAAACAGGGAGAAACCTGGATTTTTCACTGATTTAACATTGCCTTCTGTGCGAGGAAGAGTTCCCAGCCTGGCTGCGAGGGCTTCCCTTCCTGTCCCTTGCGAGTGAAGATCCCAAATCATCCCTGGGTGCTCCAGGAGCTGCACTGGGAAAAATGCTGCTAATTAAGATGATGAGCAGGGGTCCCAGGCTGGGGAGAGCTCACAAAGGCCCGTTGTCTCCGCAGGTCACCGGAGCAGCCCCTTACAAAGACGTGGCAGATCTAATCTGCAAAGCCCCTTCATTGCTGAGAGACTGCCGCTTCCCTCCCAGAGTCTCCGTCGAGGGTCCGGAGGGAAGTGACTCCCATTCCCTGTGCACCAAGTTGTGTGAGAAGGGAGGATTTGCTTTGCCACGGGGACCGGGATTTACTGGTCTTCTGCGGCGGAGTGGGGCAGGGTATCTGCTGCTCCCTTTGCCCAGGGCGCGTTGGCTTCTTGTGCAGGTTTTGATTGCGCCCTTCATTAAAAGAGCCATTCCTCCCTCCAAATTAGGTGGAATCCAGCACTGAAAGAATCCAGCCCAAGTCCCAGTTTATTTCTCCATAAAAACATCTGTATTGTTCTTCTAGGATGGCTCTGCCAAATGAGTCCTCAATAAACCCAAAACCTGGCAGTAGACAAAACGCTACAAAGCGCCTTTTTAATATGGAAAAGTATCCTGCAGTGTCGCAATCTTCCAGTGGAGACCACCCCCTACCCCTGAGAAATGCAGAATAGCACCAGGCCTGCGATTTGCCTGGGGTAAGGCAACAGAGCTGGGCCTATGCTGCTTTACTCCAGCCAGAGGATCTGCCCTATAGTTTTCTGTTTTTTTGCTTTTTTTTTGCTTTTGCTTTTTCCTAAAGATCCTTAACTTTTTTTTTCTTTTTTTTTTTTTTTTTTCCTGTGGATAGAAGCTCTGCAAGTTCCTTCTTTTATTGTTAGCTCATTTGGCAGGAGCAGCCAAGCAACAAAAGTGTTTTATTTGGAAATAGTTGAGGGGAAAGTCGACCATGTCCGAGCTCGAGCCTGATTGCAGGAGCTCTGGGAGGTTTTCACCTCTGCTTCCAGGCTGCACCAGGCTGGGATTATCTCATTTGATTTCATTGGATCTGTGTACAGTTAAGAAGTGGGGAAAATTAAAGGTTAGCAAAATTTGCCTTTGTGTCACTCTAGAAGCTTTAGTGATTTAAGTGCAAATTGTTCGTTCTCTCTTCCCTCTCTGTGGACTGAAATACCGCACAACTTTCTAAGTTGCTTAGATCAATAAGGGAAATGTGACTTTCACAACTTATTTGCTGTTACAGGAGAGACCCTGAGAAAGCCACACAAGGGAGATGCCTGTATTGTCCAAAGTGGGAAAAATGTGGTGTGTTAAAGGCACTGATAGCTGAATCTCCCCCATCTGCGTATCACACTCCGAAATGCTCCCTCTTTTATGGCCAGCAATAATACATGCTATTATTTTGATCTGTGATGTTGCCTATGAGTGTTGATTCCTTTCCAGATCTTTAAGACCCGTTTCACAAAAGCTCCACTCAGCAGAGATTAAAGGCTTCGGTCAGCAAAGATTCCAAATAAACCCGAAACAGCGCGTTAATGCATGCAGATTTTTCCCCTTTTCTTGCACCATGGAGGCCCGTGTAAGTGGACCAGGATGTGCCCCTCGGTGCAGCGCTGCCTGCGCACGAGCTGAGGTTTGTCCTTCCTGCTGTGCTCCGCAGGGCTCATCCAAAATAGCTCAGGGCCAGATTTCTAAGAATTCAGCACCCACAGCCAGGGCCAAATAAGGAAGACCAGAGTGATCGTAATGTAATGAATAGGTAAGAGCTGGTGGCGCGGGGAGGAGCTGCGTACGTGTGTGTGTCAGTGTGGGTGTTAAATGATTCACCCAAGGCCAAGGAGGCACTCGGTTCACTCGGTGTCAACACCAAGATGAGCGTTTCGGAGTGTGGTTTTAGAAGCTTGGCACGTGGGCTTGGCGGATGGTGATCAAACCCTCATTTGCTACTGGGACGATTGTGATCAGAATTCCAAGCGTTCAGGGTGCAGGGGCTTGTTGAGCCCTTCTGGAAATGTGGCTGCTTTCTGTGGGGTCTCAACGGGACTGGAGGTACTGGGGAAGCTGCTGCTGTGCTCAGTACCCTGGCACGGAGCTGCTCTCCAGCCTGAGGTAGGGCATGGAGCCTCTTTGCGCATTCAAGGCCTCTTGAGCCACCACCTGAGGGAAAAAAAATCCTATTTCAGAAGAGAATTGGGCAAGTTAGTTGAATGATGCTTCTAAAACGACACTGTTCGCCACCTAACTGTTCCTGGTGCTCAGTGGGTGTCTGCAATCCAAGGGCACCCCTGCAGCAGGAGTGTTGCTGCTGTCCTGCTCCTTGAGTGGCTCTCGAGTGTTTCCCTGGACCAAAACCCCAAGTTTCGATCAGACCAGGCGCTTCCCCAGCCAACTCCTGCCTTCTGAGTTGCCAGTCCCCAGATCCCAAGTCAGACCCCCAGAACTGCGAGAATCTTTTAAAAATCATGAGATGGTTTTATATTTTTAAGCTACTTGCAGCTTTTAACATGCATTGCACTAAAATTTTCTTTTCTTTAAGATAATAAGAACCATATATCTTTTTTTTCCTGAAGATGAAAGTGTGGGTTAGAGCAGCCCATCAGGAGCTATGGTTTCATGTAACACCAGGGAAGATTCACAGTAAAATCGCCAGAGTTGGCAGCAGAAGGGTTTTCCTTATGCAAGGGCTGGCACGGCTCGACACGCAGCCGTTCCAGGGAGCGGCTCCTTCCCTGGTGCGGCTCCAGCTCCGACGGTGCCAGGGGAAGGATGCGAATAGGATCCGCCACCCTCGGGCTCGGTGCTGGTGTTCCGAGGAGCGCGGAGAAGCCCTGGCTGACCCGGTGCCTTGCTGGAGACATGGGCCAGCAAGTGAGGGCCACCGTGAACCATCTCCCCGGGGTGCTACCCACTGTGTATTGGCGAGGAGGAGAAGCTGGACCCTCCTTCTCGCTGCCCTTGCTCACTTGAGGGGCACAGGGATAAGTGCTGGGGCTTCTGTTCAACAGAGCAGTCCAAAGAAGGCGTAGAAGAGTTCAGCACAGGAAACCTTTCTGCCAACTTTTGCATCCAAGCAAGCACAGCTTGTGCCTGCTCTTTTGAGTCCAGCTTTTGGGGCAATAGATGGAAAAAAAACCACTGGCTTTGGAGACCAAAGCTCTCAGGTAGTGTTTGGAGGTGATGTTGAGAACCCAGGCTCTGGAAGTTCTCTGTCTGCTGAGGACAGGGTGGCTGCTGTGCTGCAGAGTTGTCTCCTATGCTTCTCCTGGCCAAGTGTCACCTCACGGGGCTTCCTGGGGTCAGGCCGGAGCGCTCGTCCAGCCAGCACGCAAAGCACAGCTTTTGGAAAGGGGAATATAATTTTAAAGTTGGCCTGAGAAGCCTCCATCTAGTTTTCAGGGTTCCAGAATGTGGTTTTATTAGGATTACAGTCTTGTTCTTCTTAGGTTTCAGCAGGCGTTTATGACTGTTACAACAGGAATGAAAAGCTGGGCTGGAATCGGCATCGCGTTCTCCTGCCAGGCACAGGGTTCACCGTGGAGGCCAGACATGTGTCTTTCTCCCACAGATGCTACCTCGTTTCTGGATGGGGAGGTGAGCCCTGTGCTCCTCCTGGAAGGGCTGGTGGGCAGCAGCTCTGAGCTGAGCATGGAGGCTGATCGAGGGCCCTTCTGCTGAAGGTAACGCTCAGGTTCATTCCCTCTGTTCCCCTTTGCAGAGAGTAGAGTTTGGACCCTGGTGCAGTTCTGGGAAAGGTCATGTTTGTGTGGGGCACCCGGTCCCTGCGCTGCTCTTATCCCTGTTCCCCTGGACCCCGTGGAAACCTTTCCCTGCAGACTCTGAGGTTGGCAGAGGGATTGGTGAGGGAGAGATGGAGAACTCTTGACTGCAGACCTCTTTTTTTTTCCAGTCTTGGTACCAACCATGTTTCTCCCTGTGCCGCTCGAGCCTTCTCCTCAGTGGCTCCTCCTGAGCTTGTGGCTCCCTGGTGCTGCTGCCCCCGTGACTCTATGCAGGAGGGTAAGGGTAAAACCAGACCACTGCTCTGCCGTCCTGCCGGGGTTTGGAGGCCGTGCTGGTCTCAGGGGCTACATCTACTGCGTAGTCCTCCGTGGTGAAGGAGTTCTGCCTACCCGAGCAGCCCTTGCTTGGAGATGTGCTTGGAAGCGGCTGGGAAGCACTGAGCCATGCTGTTGGGTAATCTCTGGCTATGGGGTAGCCGAGCCCTCTGCACGGTAATAATTAGCAGACAAAATCCTGCTGACTTGGAAAACTCGTGTGAGGGTTTGTTTGTGCATTTGTTTTTATGAGAAGGTCCATATGCCTTTCAGATTTTGTTGTTTGCAGAGAGCTGATGATCTGAGGAACGGAGTGAGGAGCTGACATCCTTGGTTGTTTTCTTGGCCTGTTTTAAATAGCAGTTGTAGGTTGGTAGAAGGGTTGCAGCTCGTTACTTTATGCTGGTGGAATCTGATGAGTTTTATTGCAAAGACAATAGGGCAGATCATGAGAGCACTCGACCCAGGGAGGATAGAGAAGCCTTTGTACCTGGCGGGTACTGATCATCCACCAGTGCAGCCCTTCATGCGTTGGATCATATCCAAGAGGTAATATGGGAATTTCTGCATGTAGTTAAAGTTTATGAAAAGGCCTGTCTAAATGCCTGTGTGTGAGTGTGTGTGATGGAATGAAGATCTCCAGCATATTACTCGCGTCAAAATCCAGTATCACCATTTGGATAAGATAGGACAAACACCAGCTGACACAGGAACCAGATACAGGATCTGCCAATGCTCATAATATGTGATTTATTGTGAAGATCCTGAATTTGACCTGCAATTTTCTGAATTCAAACTTTATTTTAAATCTTAAGATGACAGTTTTAGTAATTCATGCAATCGCTGATCTCAGGAGCAGTTCTAGTACAAAAGTGGCTTCTTTCTGGAGTATGCAAACCCTATATAACATGTAGTGCCTTTCCCATCAGATTGTTCTGAAATGTGTGCTCACTCTAGGTGTTTAAGAAATAGGCAGCAGAATTTGAGCCATTGCTTTATCAGCAGCGAGCACAGATATTCAGCTCTGCATGCTTCCAGAGTTGTGTTCCTTCTTTCAACACTCTCCTCCTCCTGTTGAACAGCCCATATCTAATGTTGCTTTTATCAGTTTTTTGAGATTACGTCCCTCTCCCTTTATGCAAGCTGAGCTCTCCATAAATAAGGCACAGGCAACCTCATTTTGGAGCCCTGTTCCTAACCTAATCAGGGTGTAGCTTCAAACTTCTCGTGCACCTCTGGGGAGGGTTTGCGATTCCTGCTACCACGATCCTTAGGATCTTCCTCCCTTCAGTCCTGCTCACACTCGCCAGCACTGCCCTTTCTTTCACACTCTGTCATCCTGCTGCTGTCCCCTGAGGTGACTCCTATAATTCCTTGATCCATTCCTGGATTCCTTGATTCATTCATCATGATTCCCTTATTGCCCAAGCCAGGCTGCTGTAGCAGGACTTGGCCTGCTTGGTTCTGCTCCCTGGTCAGCCTTTTTGTTTTCAGCTCTTGTCCCAATTTGAATTAGTCTCACGGGAATACAAATGAGCAGAGAAGTACCGAGGTGATGACAGTGACACCTCTTGTTTCTCCTGCACGTTCCTCACTCGTGTTGCACTTATGCCTTTGGTGTCATCAGTTTGGTGGTACAGAAGTCTGTTCTGATTTACTCGTGTGCCTGTATCTGCCCAATAGGACTCTGCCCCATTTTATTTATACTAGAAAACTTTTGCAATTGCAGAAAAAAACTGTATTTGTCCCTTAATCCTCTTGTGGTTTGTATTTCGCACTGTTTCCTAATGTACAATATTCTGATCTTCCTGGTATTGGTGATGGCTTTTCACTCCATGCCTCAGCAAGTGTGACTAGAACAACTTCTCCATTTCATAGCAGTGCTGGTAGAGGCAGTGTTAAATGCAGTCAGCCCACGGCTGATACTGAGAATTCCTCCAGGAACCTCCCTTCAGCTCAGTTGTTCTGTCAGTGCAACCTGCTATCATCTCCGGTTTAGCCAATTTATTATCCTCCTTACAGCACTTGTCGTATCTCTGCCTTCTCCAGTTTAATAATTCTGTGTGGCAGCATATCAAGGGCTTACCTGAGGTTCAGATAGAATCACTGTTTTTTGCTCTTGTTAAACTAAAGCTGAGTTCATCCCATATATATCACTGTTTTCTTTCCCCACTGCTTGTTCTGAAGCTTTGTATAATATTGATATTGGTGTTATGAGCCTATACTTTTCCTCCTTAAATAAAAGAGGAAACTTTAGTTATATTTTGATTATTTTTATTTTATAGTAAAAGGAGAAAACTGCATTTTCTTTTCTCTAAGGTGCCACATTCCATATAGTAAATTTACTACCAAATCTGCAATTTCGCATGCTACTTCCCTCCGTTTTCAGAGCTGGATTGACGTTATTGCTTCCTCCCACCTCAAGCATGTTCGGCATTTGAATTTTGCTTGGCTAAGTTCTGCATTTCTCCTTGAGCGCTGCTGCAAGATTTGTGTTCTGGAATATACCAAATGCAGTTAAAATGATGGAATTTTAACTTTATACGAATGCACCTTTTGACTCTTTTCTTCACTGGAGTGCCACGGGTATGGGTGTTTTTGCAGTTAGATAGTGGCTCAGCAGCATCTCCATGGTCACTAAGATTGTTTGTGGGGTTTTTCCTAGAGCAGGTTCAGGAATACATCAGATGGATGCAGGATGCAGTGCAGGAGGAAGGGAAACCTTAACTGCAAGTGTGACTCAGATGGGTCGATGTCTAGGATGCAGGGGTGGGAGCTGTCACCATTTCTTGTCATGATGTAGCAGACATGACAATCTAAGGGTTGTCTAAGGCCATCTAAGACATTGAAGATCCAAGGCACCCCTAAAGCAGACATAAAGTACTGTATCCGGCACGAATATATGGGAGTTACCACAAATGTGCAGGGATTTTATCCCTCCTTAATCACTGCAATTGGCATGGGAGCTAGCCTAGGGCTCAAGGCCCTCAGCACCGTGGCTCCCCCGTGCCTCTCACAGCTTCTTGGGGTTTTCCACAAAAGTGTGGCTGTTCTCACTGTCTTTTTTTTTCCAGAACACAATTCCAAGGAAAGGACATCCTCTGATCATGAAAGATATCAAAAAGGAAGCAAAATGCGATGTTTGCCCCCTGCTTTCTCCTTTAGAGATGCTCCTCTTCTCCCTGCCTGGGAAGTGGTGGTCAGATCTGCTGGCTCTGAGCAGTCTCTCTATTTAATTTGCATGTGAGTGAAAAGCTGCAGCTTTACAAATCTTTGTGTTTTAGCTATGTTTGGGGACATTATCTCAAGACAAGTGAAAGGCCTGCTTTTTACCCAAAGGCTCCCTTGCTAGCAATTTTAAGCCCTTGCTGAAAAGATTAGGACACTAGAACATTTCAAACCTAAGGGCTAAGGGATTATTTGAGAAAACCCTTGAGCTGTGTTTCCTTCCCCAGACCTTGTTCTGCACAACAGGTGAGTCATTCTGGCTAATATTAAAAAATAAAAAACTCCCCACACACAGACCAGCCCTGAGGCACATGATTAGCATGAATTATTTCATCCACATGGCTAGGACATGGCAAAATTGTAAGCAACCAAAGCCATATCCTTACAACAGGAAGTATTTAATAATTTTTATAATAGACAGTAGTGCCAGCACCCCCTCCAACAAAACATTTTTTTCTGCTAAACCTTATTGCAGGCCTGATTTTGAAAATATATGCGACTGTTGGCAGGACTGGTGACCCATGTAACTGCAATGCATGGGATTGCCATAAAACAACTAGGAGAAAGCTAAGATTTTATTCCGGCAATCCTGGTGGAGGTGAGTTGGCTCAGCAGAGTTAGCTAAAAGCTGTGGGTTCTTTGTAGGAAAAACACCAACTTGTGATTTCCCTATTAGGAAAAGTCTGTGGAAAAAATATTTAGTAAAAGGTCTGGAGGAGAACGCTTTAGTACCCCCAGTTTTCTTAAGCTGTTCATTTTTTTCTGTATCTTTTATTTAAAGAGGAAAAGTGAGTTAATTCATAGTTTTCTTTTTTTTCTTTGTTCCTTTTGTTTTTGGTTTCTAAGCATTTTCCAGCAAAACAAACAGCAACAAAAAATATTTGTATTATTTTCACAAAGAGTGAAAGGACTAACAAGCAACAGCTAATTTTTTTTTAAAGTGAAAAGCAAAACTTCTGAAAACACAGTTAAAGAAGGTTAAAAGGTGGAGGCTTTAAAAGCAAAGTACTCAAGTATTTTTTAAACATCACATTTTGGGAGGGAGGAATCTCTTGTTTAAAATGAGAAAAGGGAACATTTCTAGCGATGTTCCAATTAAGATGTCCACAATTTTATTTTTCCAAAAAGATTTTGCTTCCAATTAAAAAAACACACTTGACTGAAAAAAAAAATAAAAATCAACAACTTCAGATAAAGCAGCTGCCTCCAACAAACCCCAGATTGTGAGCTGAGGAGCTCTGAGGTTGCCTCGCTGAACTTTCCCAGGTGCAGGATGCTGCAGCTGGGGGTGGCAGCTCTTGGCCCTTAACATTTTGCCGGACTCCGCAGCCGCCCAGCTTTCCCTCGTAGCCTATTTAAGCACACAGCTTAAACATGAAAGCAGAAGGGTTTTTTTTCTGTGCCTGGTTGGAGAATTGTGAGTGAAATGCAGCTGATGACAGTGAGTGATTATGGTGGAGTTGCTCAACCTGCTCCATCGCTTTTGCTCCTCTCCGGCCCAGCTGCAGGACAGTCGCCTTGTGCCTTTGCCCGCTGCTCTCCAGCCTTGTCTCAAAGATGAATGAAGGTGAATGTCCCTTTTGCATATCCCATTTGTGTGCTAAGTAGTCACAATATCTTAAATAGGGCTGCGGTGGCAGTTAAAATAATGAGATAAAGACACCTGCTTTAAATAAATACAGTAATCTGCTCAAAGCTGCCTGAGTGGAGCGGGATTCGGCAAGAGCCCTGAACCTGCATACATACCTATGCTTAACACCATAATCATTAAAGAGCAGAAACCTTTCCTTCTAATCCCCCTCATACAGGACAACATGTGGATGTTAGCATATTTGGACTGCTTTGCATTCCTTCTTGCCTGCTTTTGAGAACATACTACATTTTAAAACTTGTTGGGTTCTTTCATGTTTTATTTGACCCTATGTAATTGCATTCCTGAAGGAATAACAGGCTCCCACAGTGATTTATACCCTGTATTAAATGTCAGTTTTGAAGAGACACAGTTAGCAGTTTGGTTTAACCTCCTGCCTTCCTATGTAAGTTCAAAACCGAAGCGCAGCTCGGGCTCCGAGGGGAGAAGTAAAACGATGAAAATGGACTTAGAGATGTGTGTGTGCGGCCCCTTACCCCTGCAAGCCACCAGAAGGAGATTCTGATGAGCCGTCGCTGTTTGAACCTCCTTTGTACACGGCCCTGCTGCCCTTGACCAGTGGCGATGGCTGTAAATTAGCGCCGCGAATGGCTCTGCTCTCTCCAGGCTGACGGCTGCCGAGGCTCCATAACAGATCACTGCATTTTTGCTGCAAAATTCACCAAACCGAGCAACAAACCAGCCCCCCCGGTGCACGGCGCGTTTGGCATGTGTCCCAACGAGAAGGTCAGGAAAATAAATTGTCCTTGTAATTAAGAGGTGCTCCTTTGTTTGCATGTGTTTAACTGTGCGTAAAGAGCAAAGCGGGCTAGGTATGTTATTACTGTTTTAAATATTTCATTCGCTTTGTAGACTTCCTTACGACACAGTTAACAACTGCTTAATCATACGTTATGACCTAATTATGGGGGATTCAGTTAAATAAATCTTGATGTAATGGTATATTCTTGATGTAATGGTACTCTGATGGCTGCTTTTATGTGTGTGCGTGTGAGTGCATTTAAATGTAGAAGTAAGTGCAGCCGATATTATGATCTGACACGTGACCTAAATGGTCATTGTCATCTTTATTGATACAAGGAGCAAGAGGACTTCTCTAAAGAAAGGATCTTGATCATAAAAACCTATTTCCTAAACCCCCAGAAATGAAGGTCCTCGTGATCACTTTGCTTTAATGTGTGACTGTAATGTTTCATTTCCCACAGAGGAGATTTAGCTGGAGCTGCTCCAAGAAAGAGTCCATCCTCACGCTACAAACAGTAGGTCTGAACCGTCAATGCTTTGCTCAGGTTCATTTTCCTTAAAATATCTTCAGCGAAGGTATTGTGGTGAATAACATTTTGATGCATCTGGAAAGGAGGTGTTGGTAGTTGTTCTGACACAAGCAAAGGCCTGTTTCTTCTAAGTAAATCAGGTCCTTTCCATTGGCTTCTCCAGAACTTTGCTTGTCCATCAGGTGAATGATGAGCACAGATCTGGTCTGCGACTTGCCAGGAGGGAAGACAAACAGTTATCTTTTATTTTGAAGTGAAAGACATAGGTGATAATGTTTTCTTAAGGCTGGGTTTATCTCACCCGAGAAAGACAGGTGTCCTAAAGTCATGGAATAAGTTGCCCTCTGGAAATGCACGTCTCTGTTGACTCTACAGAGAGCTGAAATGACTGGCATAGGCTTGGTGCTTGTCTTTCAGATGGATAACGCTAGGTAAGATGAATCCTAGCATGTGAGGTATACACAGTGTTGGGTATCAGCTTCCCCTGGGTTCCAGGTGTGTTACCAGATCCCTAAAAGCTTGGGCCTCGCTGTGTAACTCGTTCACTGCTCAACACCCTTGGAGAAAAATGGGATTGGGAGAATCTGAAGGTACAAGCCCATGGACTGCAATTAATATCTCTGAGGTACAGGATAAGATTCACCTCTCTAGTCTTAGAAGGCAAAATGATGGCTATCTATGCCTGCGCTTGTTATACTTCGTCATCAATGGAGGGAAATGGTCCTGTCTAAAGATTAAAGACTTCTTCCCAATGGTATTATCGGTCCCAAGTCACAGGAGCAAGTCTTGGGCTTGCTTGCCTGTGCTTTGTGCCTACAAGAGCTGACTCCCCTGCCTTCAATATGATCACCCACAGTAACTTAAACTTAGCCTTAAGATCATGAATATCCCATCCTAAATGGACCGAGGTTTCCTTGCTGGGCTTAGTTTTACTTCTTGTGCTGCCTAGTTGAGACTGCAAATCCCACAGACAGAGCATTTTCCCTCCTATCCATCATGCTTAAACTGAGAGCTGAGTTCAGCAGTGCCTGTTGGAGTGGGGGACGTGAAGAGATGAACGTGAGTCCAGGCCCATGTTGGAATGGGATATGATTTAAGCAGACCCAAGCACACACGTGCTATGGTGTAAACCAGTACAAGTAGAAAAAAAATGATTAAATCAACATCAGTATATCATCATGATTTTTATTAAAATGCACTTAGTCCAACAGCCAATACAGGGACTCAAGAAGAATAATTAGGAATTTGCTAAAAGCCTCACATTAGGAATATCTCCTGGATTTCTCAAATCTTTTAAACTATATTAATATTTTCCAGTCATTCAAGGTACTATAGGAGAAAACGACACCAGCAGAGGGAGACAAACCCTGTTACCAGACTATTACAAGATCTGGAGAAATCGCTGCTTTTCTCATAAGAAGCTGAACTGAAAACCTGGGAGAAAGACACCTTAGGGAGGTATTTTGTGTAATTAGTGGCTGGACATGCCTAATAGCATGAACTTGGGGCTAAAGCAGGTTTTCAATTAAAAAAAATTTCTTAATGTCCTGGAAAATGTTTCGTTTTACCTGAAATACAAAGTTTTGTTTGGGTGAAAAGTATATGAAAATTTGGAATATTTAAAGATTCTCAAAACATTCTTGACTTTTTCGGGAATAGGGAAACCTGTTGCTGAACATGACCCAGGTAAACATCTAGGTTTAACTGGTGTGAAATTGTGTTTTTTGATGAGAGATCTAGGTATTTGAAACATTTTAATCAATGCAAGTTTTGATGGTTGTGTTGTCCTCAAGGAAGCATCTCAGGCTTACACAGGTAAGTTGGTTTTAACATTATGTGAAAAGAAATCACAATGGTGATGAAAGTGAAATGATAAAAGCTTTTCCTAAAGTGTAAGTGGCAGGAAAAAACCTGCATCAGGTTGACTAACCTGGCTCTCCAGATGTCTGACACAGAGCAAGTAACGAGCAGGAGCAGAACCATTTGGCTTCCATGAAGTTTAGTGCCCCCTAAATGTTTCTTGGGCTGTGCCTAGCCTCAGTCCAGTTCACTAAAAGAGTGGAAATGGAGAGAAGGAGTAAAGAAAGATCTGAAAATGAATTATTATCTTCTGCTTTGGAGCTTAATTTTCACCCTTGTTGTGTTCTGTTAGGTTGTGAAAGTATCTTGGTAGCTGGAGACCATAATGTGGAGATTCCTTGTATGACTGAACTATTTTATTTGTCTCTTCTTCACTAGCTTGACAGGTGAGTTATTTGCTCTTCTAGCTGTATTATTTGCTCCTTTAGCTGTATGCCCAAGAGGATGATCCTCTTGAACCAGGGAGTGTGGAGAACCATCTCCCTGCCTGTGTCTGTTCAACATTGCCCAGGTATTGCCTTGTAGCCTATGGAAGTACATGTGGATGTTCTCAAGTGCACCATTCCTGCAGATAAAACTAGCAGCAGACATCACTGGGACTGCTCAAGGAAGATTTTCTCTCTTACTACTAGGCAAAAAAGACACTTGCGATGAGCCTAACTCATACAAATAGAGACTAGAAGGAAGAGAGCCAGAGAGGACCTTGTGGGGTCATTTACCCTCTACCCCAAGGTAAGATTTGCCAGGTCTGACCCATTCCTGGCAAATTTTCACTCAGCAGTGACGGTCTGTAGCTGTCTGGCTAATTTGCTCCAGTGCTCACCTGTCCTTACGTGTATGAAACGTGCCTAATATGTGACCTAAATCCTCCTTGCTGCAATTTAAACCCATTATTTCTTGTCTTATACCCGGTGGACATGGAGAACAATTTATTACCTTCCTATCTGCAACAACCTTTTACATAGTTGAAGGCTGTTATCATGTCTCCCCCTCAGTCTTTTCTTCTCTAGACTAAACAAACCCAATTCTTTCAATCTTTCCTCATAGGTCATGTTTTCTAGACCCCTGATCATTTTTGTTATGGAAATAAACATCCTTTAAATCAAGTTCTGTGAATCAATCTTGTGCAGAAAGGAAGGGAAACAGAGAGGTTAGAGTTAGCATTGGGAACAGGAATCTGGTGGTGAAAGAAGTGAGTTTTCTGAGGCCTAATGAGAGTACAGACTTCTGTTCTTCTTTGGGATGAGGTATATGGAATAAAATTTTCTTTTCTTGAATTTTCTTGGGAAACTCTTCTATATGTCTGCCCCTAGAAGGAAGACTGTATTTCATCTTGACAGGTTGCCCTGGAAAGCACTGGGGAGGGTACCAAGGAAAGGGGATCTCCAGTTGTATTGTGTGTCCACCATGCAAACTTGCTGAAATCCGCTTGCCTGCAATGATATCAACACTTGCTTTCCAGAAAGAAGAGGTAGATGATCTTCAAAAAGCAGCTTAAAATGGGATCACAACACTTGGACATTAATGCAATTTGAGACTTTACACAGGGAGGCTGACAAGTCTCTGCCTTCTGTTTTGGGTGGAATATTTATTGCATGAGCTGCTGAGAGGGCATTGGAACACCAGCAGGTAACTGTTTCAGCCTCTGAAACATGTACCAGCCAAGACTGTTGTCCATCTGCAAATCCATGTCGTAGAAAGAAATAATCTTGAATCCGAGGGAACAGATAATAATAATCCCAGATCCAGCATGCACAGAGCTGTTGGATTGAGATATTCAAAATCTGACTGGACAAGGTCCTAAGTCCCTGCTTTAGCTGAACCTGTTTTGAGCAGTAGGGTCGGACTAGATGTTCTCCAGAAGTCCCTGCCAAACTCCACGATTCTGTGATCAGGACACTGTATTTGTGCATAGCTCTTATCAGAGAGTGCCTCACAGTTTAGAGCCAGTGTCTGAAAAGGGATTATTGTTAGACGGACATCCTGTGCTCTTTTGCTTTAAATCTATTAGCCTAATCTTCAGAGAAGGTGGATCTAATGTTTCTTGCAAAAGCTTAAGCTCTTCTGCAGAGAATTTAGGAACTGGATGGATTTGCACAGAAGAATCAGAAGCCGAGGAGACTGCTGCATCTGGATTGCATGCATGATGCATGGATGGTCACCTTGATTAAAAAAAAAAAAAAAAAAAAACTGGATGCACTACACAAAACTGTGAGCAGAACTAAACTACTAGTGGGGCCTGCTTATCCTAAGTGAAATGTATTTTTTCCAAAGTTAACTCTATTAAGAACCCTGTAGTGATCTAATATATTGAAGTAAGAAGCCTGGAGATGCTCCTGCTGTGTCTGTGTTGATGTCCAGGTGTGCAGAGCATGAAGACTGGTGTTGTGGGTTCACCATCAAATAACTATCAGCAGGAGAATGTAAAAAGGAATGGCCAGGGGCCTAGGAGAGCTCAGTGCAATTCTAGTGCCCTTCTAGCATCTAGATGGAGTGGGGAAATGCTACAAGTGCAAATACTCAATTCATTTGAACAGCGTCACTTTAAACAAACTCACTTGTTTGAGGCCCCACATACTGGCTAACTGAGACAAAAAGGTATATCTGTGCTTTGGAAAGAAATGGCACAGAAAACCTGGTGATATTGCTTAAAAAGCAACAGTTTCTTTTGTGCCTTCATGCATTTATTGCCTGGAAGGATGGGAGCAAAAATTTCTCCTGAAAGTAGACACTAACTTGGGTCAGTTCCACACTTCTGGTGGCTCAGAGGAGTCATGCATTGACTTGGAAATTCTCTTTTGCTCAAAGGTAAGTGTGAAGCTATGGTAAATCTCGTTTCAGATCAAAGGCACTGCAAGCAACATGATGTAAAGCACTGAAACAATGACATTTCTTTAAAAAAAAAATTCTTCTGAAGGCTTTATGCTGGGTTCAGATATCACCTGTCTGTCTGCAGCCTGTATAAATAGTAAAGCCAGCAGGAGCACCAGACTGCGTGCTTTGGCTAAGCTGAGAAAAATACAGTTGTGTGTGAACATCTGATCCAGATTCCTCATTAATGGATATGGAAACCTGGCCTCACAGTTCACCCTGCAGAACAATGAACCTATAAACATGGGACAGCATGAAATTTTATGGAGGGAGCTGGAGGGCCAAGAGCATCTTAAGGTGGGGTGCAATTACGCACCTTGAAAAGAAAGTTTATGAAGATTTGTTAAAAAGAGATGGAGTCCTCAGTCCTTGCATGGACAATGCTGAAAAGGTGAGAGGTTTCATGTGACCTGGTGGTTGTGGTACCTTTGTGAATGAGAAGAAAAGGCTGGAAAGTGCATGTAGTTCTCAGATGGACAAAAAGCTATTTATTGAAGGACTGTTTTGCAAAAAAACTTCCAAATATTCTCCCAACAGCAACAACACTGAGTTGAGCTGTCAAATACCATTAAATTTGAGGCCCTGTCTGTGATCAAGATAGCTGAGAATTTTTCTATTTTTTTTTAGCAGAAGTCCAAAACAAACAAGGTATGGTGAAAACAAATGCTCTTTTCTTGGTGCAGATCACTCTGAATGCTCTTCCTTTTGCTTTCTGATCCAATGGTAAAGACTTTCTTATCTCCAAAGAGCCAGATCCTAGGAGGATGCATGAATGCTTTCTCTAAGCAAAGTCAGAGAGGCCACAGACAATATTTTGGCTGCAATGAGACATGTTTGCTCTTGAGATGTTGTTAAAATGTATATTCCAGAAAATGGTTTTGCTCTGGTGAGTTTGGTCATCATGATGGGACTATGTTGTAGCAATAGCCAAGAAATGTTCTGGTTTTAGAGATTCTTATCTTTACATATGTCTAAGAAACTGTACTTGTCTTAACTAGTATTAAATGGTGCAGTAACATAATCACTCTGAAAGCAGACTCACCTTTCATTAAAGATAGGCTTTCAGCATTAGATATAATACTAAAAGTTGCACTTCTATGATGGTTTCCATGTAATTTCTCCCATATGGACCCTAAAATCCCACATTCTGTAAGATGTGCTTAAGGCCCTGTAAGACATAGGGCCATCACTAATTAGCAAAGACCCTGAGCACATGTTTAATTTTAAGCATGTGCTTTTCCCTCCCAGGAGCCCATAGGATTTAAGGACTTTTAAGTGAATGGGTTTAGGGATATGCTTAAAGATAAGCATGTGTTTAGTTGCTTTCTTGTACTGTGGCTTTATTTATTTTTACAGTAATAAAAGAAATGAAAGATCTTATTACAGATCAAACACAAATAAATGTCCAAGCACAGCAGGGAGGCTTTAGGGCTTGGTTGAGAGCCCAATGAAGTCAATGGAAAAACACCCCAACACCTCAGTAGACTCTGGAGCAAAGTCCTCAGAGGACAGATGATGAACCCGCTGGAAAAACTTGTTGAATACCTCATCTTTCTTTGCATGGTTCCCTTATCTTGTATCCAGATGTTGCTAACAAGGATTTTTATTAGCTGCTGAGAAGTACGAGCATGGCAGTGTTTCAGCTCTTGAAATACAGGCACTTATAGATGAGGTAGAAAACAGCTGGCTCTGAAGCAGTGGTTAAGGACTAGGGAGCGTTGCAGAAGTTCCCCAGTTCTTGTTGGTAGACAGTCTCTTGGTCTTACTGATCTTAAAGTGTTTATCCTCCTTCATGAAGTGCAAGTGACAGTTCCTGGGGTAAATGTTGCTTCTTTGTAGGGGGAAAATGTTTACACGCAAGGAATAGCAAGTTGCTTTGAAGAATATTCATCTTTGCCTTTAGATCTCGATGGTGTAGGCAGCAACACCTGAGCTGCTCATCTAGTTTCCCTTTCATAGATGTGCAGGGAAGCAGCCACTTTCCAGGAGCATTTAGATCTGTTGTTGATGTCCATGGAGATGCTGTAGATTTCCCCATTTGATTAGCTGGATTTCCACGCATAGAGTTGGATTTTGATCTCCTGATTTAGGCTGAAGTTTTCCTCACCTCTACAGAGATCGCTGCCCTCATCAGCAGAACCACCTGGGCCATGAGCAGGGGAAAACCACACGCTGTCTTGTCAGGCAAGTTACAAAGGTAGGTGTGATTGTAAAATACATCATTCTGCCTCCTCAGAGGAAGCCTTTTTCTGTCACAAACGTGGGAGAAACATTGTCCAAGCTATCCAGCAGTGCCTGCCTAGAGTCTCTCGAGACCTGGCAAGCACTTAGCACTTCTTATTGCTTCACCTTCTATTATTACCTATGTTTGCCTGGTCACATTGACACTGCTCTGCAAAGATGTGCTGTGGCCACACCAGAACATCCATCCAGAGTCTCTGGAGAACTGCTAAGTTGTTAGCACATGCAAAACCAATGTCACTCTGTTGCCTGTTATTGCCTGTGTTTGCTAGGTCAAATTGACACTGATCTGCATGGTAACACCTTTGTTTTCTGCCTCAGGAACACTGTCTGCCTTTCTGGCCCTTACTTTCCCATCACTGAACAACTCGGTGGTGACAATAAACATTTATTTCTGCCTTGTGCAGTGGTATCTGCTGGCCTTGGGGCTGATGTCCTGGGAAAGGGTCCTGTGTTGGCTGCAGTGGATTGGGCTCACAATTAATGTACCATTCTCATTAAAGCTTGATAGACTAATAGATTTTAAAGTAGTATTATTTGTACTATAAAGTAATATTATTTTCAGCTTGACTATTCATTGGAGAAGCCCAACAAAATTCCTGTACAGTAAAACATCCAGTTTTATTCATAATTATTACTTTGATATCCTGATCTTTAATCAGGCTTCATTTTAAGAAATATGCCAGCGTTTTCCAAATTCTAAAGTATGAAAACAAAAATTTTCACGTAGTCTTCCGTAGGAGGAAAATGATTTGAAGCATTTCATTCTTCTAACACCAAAACAGAGCGTGGCTTTTTAGTAGTGAGATCTGTCCCTTTCTTTTAAACCATTTTGAACTGGAAGATGCAAATAAATAAGTGTGCAATAATTATTTTATTGTCTACTCTTCTTATGATTATGATGATAGAACACATTTCTATCTCATCTGTTAGAAAAGTTATTTTTTTCTGCCCAGCTCATGTCTTAAATTTTTGTAGTCCTTTGAACAAAATCTGCAGTCCCTAGTCACATTAAAAGGATACCCATTGGCTTGAAAGGCAAATGCTAACTTTTTGAATGAGTGGAAAAAATACTTCTGTTGCTTAAATGTAGGTAATTAGATTGAGGACTTTCTCCAAAGTAAACCTTGACAATCTAACAGTCATCTTTGGCTTTTGCACTGCATGGAGGTTCTTTTACATTGTTAAATGCATTCCATGTTTCAGTAAATGACACCAGGCTCACCAGCAGTGACTGAGTGATTAGTTTATCATCCTCTTAGTGCAGCCATCTAGATCTTTAACTCTTTAAGCAGTGCCATTTAAGTCTTGAGAACACCCAGGATCATGCCTGAGGCTTTAGACATTCTCAATTCAAGCAAATCTTGGATATCAAGTGAAAATGAAGAAAAGAAAGTAGGTGGATGCGTTCTGATAAGACTAAACAAGCCAGGTAAGCTAAATTGCAAATAAACACCAGGCTTTTTACAGAGGAAACCAATTCCCCTTTCCTGGGACCACTTAGGTTATTAGGTGTCTAGCAGCATGAAATTACTTGGAGAAAATCGAACAGCATTCAAGTGAGTGAAGGGTGGCAAATCTACAGTTCCTCAGACTCAGGGTTATGGAGAAGTTTTTTTGCTGGATTTTCTGTTCATCTTTTATGGGGCAGTAAGAAGAGTGATTTTTAAAAAAACAACTGATTATTATAAATGCAGTTGAGCTGAAAGGTACTGTGCAAATACCCTTGTGCTAAAATCCTGCCCACACAGAGATGTTTAAGTGCATAAAGCTTGGCAGTGACCAAGTCTTTGAAGAAGGAAGGACCTCAGTTCTTACCTAGGGAAGGAAACGTGCGGGAGGATTTTCAGCCTGCAGAAGGAAAGGGCTTTGACCTGGGAGCCGCTCAGCAGCGGTGCCTGCTGCTCAGCACCGTGGATCTTCGCTTACCATCCGATCTTGCTCCGTAACGCGAGCCAGATCACCATGTGTGCCCTCTGCCACGAGACACGGAGCTGCTCGCCCCGTGGAGACCAGGGCCTTTGGGGGCTCTGGAGCTGGGAAGAGACTGGAATGTATGAACGCAGCATTTCACGTGCCTCTGTCCACAGGACAGAGACCAGCCTGTATTTATTTTTTATTTAAAAATGCCTTCATTTTTCAGCCTGTTGCCTGTGTTTTTCTTTTTTTTTTCTTTCTTTTTTTTTCACACTGGACTTACGAAATTGGCTGGTTTAGTGAAAGGAGTTTTTGTCCCACAGGACAGGGTGATCCTCTGTGGCCAGGAAATGGATGATGCTAGGTGAGATAAATTCTCTATATCCTAAAGAGGGATGAGAATGGGTTGGGACCTGCCTCTTAGCCCACAGGGCTGTGCAGCTCTTGCAAGCATACATAGACCAATTAGATCTTCAGTTTTCTGTTGACTATTACTAAACTTCCAGGCCGAAACCATTCTCAATATTATACATATTTGTAGGCACATGATTTGAGTACCTCTGTCTGCTAGAAAATATGATGGGGAAGGTCCTGTTTTGCTGTTCCATTCCATGGTACCTCTCCTGTGGTTGTGTTACCTTCATTTCTTGGTGCCTCAGCAACAGGGGAACCTCCAAGATGAGCCAGTGGTCCCAAGGGAGAAATGAATCACGCAACAGCTTGCACATCTGAGCTGTCCTCATGGCACCACACTGTGAGATAGAACTTACCAGGATCACCTTGGAAAGTCACTGTTGTGCTTTGGATTAGAGGTTTGTCCCCACTAGCCCTGACTCAGGTCAATACTGGCTCTGATTTCTCTTGGCCTCCTTTCTGAGGTCATTTGGCCCTTAAACCACATCATCTCCTTGCAGTATCTCAAGCCACAACCCTGCTTGGCCTCTTCTCTGTCCTGTGCTAAAGGTGGACGGGCAGCAGGAGCATCACCAATTTCTTGCTCCACTTTTCTCTTTACACGCAACTCTTATGTTGGGAAAATGATAGGCGGTGAAGTGACTTGGTGAGAGACTCCTGGGATGGCATGGATGACTTTCTGTGCTTTTAGCAGCCGTGGAGGTGGCTTGATGCTCAGTCTTTGTGCAGCACGTTTATTAGCTGGTGCCACTTATGTAGGTGGCAGTGCACAGTTAATGTACGTCATATTTCTTTGAATCTGGGTGTGGTGTCATTTGCATTCAGTACCTGGTTCTTGTTGCCTGATCAGGTATGTGCTCAGAGGGTGGGAAAAGGCAACAGAGCCGGCAGGAGGGAGATGGAACAGGCAGGAACGCAGGGTGCAACCAGGGGAGCAGCGAGGTCTTCGGGGGAATTGCTGCCGCTTGGGTGTGCTGCTTTGCAGGGTGGGAACCAAAGAAGCCCGTGTTATCCCAACTCTGAGTCCTGGTTTGAGCCTGCTATTCAGAAAACACTAGGTCTGAGGCTATTTCTCTACACGTCTGGATGATGCTGTGCACCTGCCAGTTGCGTCATTCTGGGTTGTCTTTGCAGACCAGCACTCGCCTGTTGTGACACCTTGGTGCCTTTGGCTTTGGGCCCGTTTTCTAGAATTGCACTTGGCCTTGCTTTGGCCCTCTGCCCAGACTGAATTTGCCTTCTTGGTTTTCACCTCTTTCCCATATCAGTTTTCTCTCCTGCTCTGTCTTCCTGCTTATCCTCTGGGGTCTGGCTGACTCTGTAAACCCTTCTGGCCAGGTGGACCTCCTTTTGGGTAAGGAACCTCCAGCCTTCAAGGTCACCTCATATGTACGAGAGAATGGGACATAGAATGTCTTCAGACTTGCTAACTTTTTGCAGTTTTCTTCTGGGTAGAAATAGTTTTTTTATTTTTATTTTTTTTTCTAAATATTCCTCCCTCTTCTCTGCAGGTTTCTCCTTTCGCTTCTCTATGAGGCAGTTCCAGTTAGCTGTTTCTGTAAGCTGTTTCATGACTTTTTTAAAAGATAAAAGAAGTAAGTAGCGCCAATGTTGAAGAGAAGACCCACCTCTGATTATAATGTGCTGAATTCCTCCTTTCCAGGCATATTCAGCATCTCCTCTTTTCTGTGGAGGAGATTTTGCTTTTGGAGTATCCAGAATATCCCACAGTGGTGTTTCCCATCTGTCGTTCCTCTCAAGCTGCTGTGATACCAGGGAGAGTCCCCGCCACGATGCTGAACTGATGGTGAATTGCTGTTTAGGACATGTATGTCATGACAGCAGCAAAACTTCTCTTAAATGTGCTGTAAATGGGAGCTTGTACAACATCCCTGTGTCATATTCTCAGGGGCATGAGCCCAGTTAGAAAGGCTGGGGAGATTTCTATTTGCTGCATTGGAGTTTGTGTCCTTTGGGGAACTTACATTTATTTTTACTTTATTTTAAGAGACCTCCGATTGCTTTCTTTCCTCTTTGTTTTCTTCTGTTTTATTTATTTTAGTTACTCCTCTCTCTTAAGCATACACTTAGCCACTTGGATACGGCAGGTTCCTGGTGCTTCAGCCGGTGTCACAGAAGCACAAAGCTGCACCTAGACCTTCTGACGTCCAAATCAACACCGTAAGCATAAGGCAAACCTTTCCCTGGGCATCCCAGTCCTTGCAGGACTTCACTGAACCTGTTGCCTTTCACCTCCCCAGGTAGCTAAGGGCCTGCTTTAGGCTGCTGAGCGATTGTGCGTGATAGAAGCAGCAAGGGGCAAAACAGACAATTGCTCATGTTGGAAAAAGCCAAAAAAATCACATCAGGTTTCTCTGCTACTGCCCCTACTCAGATGCTTTTTGGCCATGGCTGTTTGGTGGAGGAGGTGGTTTTGATTCAGCTTTGCAGAGTCTTTCATCACCCTGGAACAGAACAGGAAAGAGTGAGCAAGAGTGTCCGTACCTTGAAAATAAACCCTGCAAACGCCTCGCTCCTTACCTCCCTTTATCAATAATAAAACAGAGAGCCTGACTGCAGCACAGCAAAGTAGGTCCTACTGTGAGGCCAGACTGGAAGGACTGCAGCTTCTTCCAGCTCCTTCCCACAGCTGCTGGCAGTGAACTGGGCAGTACTTATGTAGGTTGTGTTATCTTGTAGCTGATATGGTGGATTCCTGTGTGTCCAGCTGGGTTTGTGTGTACGGGGTTTTATATGACCGTACCTGCTTGTAAAAGCACGTGTGACACTGCGTGGGAAGTAGGAGAGCAGCCCAGAGAGGAAAAACTACAGAGCTCAGGCAGTCTGCAGCCTCCTCTGTGCAATCTCTTCTTCCCCATCCATGGGAAGCTCCCATGTTCATCCGATGCCTTCCCCATGGAAGGTTATTCAGTGAACAGACCTTGGTCTGTGGATTGCTCATGAACTTGCACTTTGTCACCAAGCATCTGGTGACAACGAGCCCCACCAGTCGCCTTTTCCTGGAGATGGAGGCCACACTCGAATCCCTAACACAGATTCTACCATTCTGCTCTCAGGTGTGGGCGTTCTCATGAATGAATTCAAAATTCATTCACATGCTCCTATTTCCTGGCACTTGTGAAAATGCCTGCCAGGGAACAACTTCACTGCTGCTGGAAATAAATAGAGTTGCTGAGAACATGCCCAGGGAATTCAAGCAGGCTCCCATCCGACTGTCTTTGCAGCAGTTCTCCTGCTCTGCTTATTTACGCCTTATTCCAGTGTCTGGAATCACTAAAGCTTCTGATGATAGCAGATCTCAAGATACAATTAAAGGACAAAGACAAATGTCAGCACTCGGAGATGCTGCCGTGTGGGAATGGTGAGTCTGGCAGTGCAGAAGAGCAAAGCACATGAAATACCGGAGCTGAAGGGCAGGCACAGTTGCGTATCAGAGCATGGGCTGGTCTGTACGCTAAAGAGCTGCCAATGCTCATGGTATTCTTAAGAAGTATTCATGACTCAACACATCCAAAATGCATCTGCTTATCTTAGGTAGCCGTGCGGCCTTATGGTGTTTACTCAGAAGAATAACGGTCCTCAGTAGCACCAGCTGCAATTTCTTCTCGCTTCTTTGTGTATTAGAAGCAACGTTCTTCCCAAAAGCTATGTGACATCAATGTGTGTCTTGTAACGTTGACTAAGGAAGCCAGGTGATGTACAAATGATTTTACAACAGATAACTTAGAGGGGTTTGTAACGCGGTTCAGAGGATTTCTAATAACAGGATATTGAGATGCTTTAGCTTTATTTTATGAGTTGCATTGCTGAAGCACTTCCCCAAGTCGCAGGCCTCCTAGCTTTAGTGCACGACAAAAGCATCTCTTAAGAGACAACCTGCAGCAGCTGAGACCTCGCACTCTGCCTGGAGAAGATGGGCAACGCGTGTGTGAGACGGAAGATGAGAAACTTCTAGGCATGGCCAGGTCAAAGAAGAATCTTTGAAAAGTGACCAAATGAGCAAGTTAAGCAAAATTAACTAAAATTCGTCCTGCGTGGCTGTGTCAGCTTTTCGAAAAATTTGCAGAACAATAATAATTGTAACTTCAGAAACTTAAGAAAGGAACAAAAGCAAACAATCCCACTGTCTCATCTACCGTGGATCTCATTGCCAGAGACTGACTTTTTATAACTGCATTTTTAATGCCCCCACACAGTATTTTTTATAAAAATACACTGAAAAGCCTATTCGGAATGAAACAGCAATCCTGAGATTGGTTCTCTTGTTAACTCAGTAGTGAGGGTAGAAGTGTTGCCAGTTCCTCAGCAGAGATACTTTAATATAAAGCCAAAGTAAGATCCAAGCTGGGCCAAATGCTGTATTTCAGAAGGACGTATTTCTTTTTTTTTTTTCAAGAGAATATAGGAAATGCTGGTAGAACAGGCCAGCTTTGAAGATGTTAGAGGAATAATGAAAATCACAGTAAAAAAAAATTGTTCCTTTTGCCATTCAAGCAATCGCACTTGTTTTTACTGGTTGTAGTCTGGCTCTTTAGTGAGGAAAAAATGGGATCCCGTTTGTTGTTTGTTCAGGGCTCTTTGCTTTAACAGACACATTCAGGCAGTGGAATGGAAAGGGTAGGAGGGAATTGATCTTAGCACCCTTAGAGGCATCTCCTCCTGTAATTTGTGTCATTAAAATGACTCCAATATATTACTTTATTTATGTATTTATTTATGATTTTGGGCTTGTTTCTGCTCAAGCATGGACCTGGTGAGATGAGTTTTTTTTCACAGGGCAGGTTGTTTGCAAACTTTGGAGCTGAAAGGTTGCAGCTGCCCTAAAAATAAAGCAGGATGCAAGAACTGGTTTGGAAAGGCCTCTTTCTGCCTGGGTCCAGCGGCATCTCCTGAAATGCTGCAGTCAAGGGCAGAGCTGGGGTTGTAAAGAGCTGGCCTAATTTCTCGAGATCTGGACAGGGACCTGCAGTGGTGGATGCTGAGCACGCAGGACCTGGAAGCAGGACAAGCGTTAGCGGCTGGCGCTTTATCAGGAACACGCCTGAGCAAACGGATGATTAGCGGGCGAAAGGTGCAACCAGAGAGAGCAAACAGTGCCCCGCAGCCAGGAACCTCTGCAAGCAGAGCCGGGCACGCGGATCCAGGAGACCTGCCAGCTCCCAGCTTCACGCGGCACCACCAGGACAGGACGTTTGTCACAGTGCAGGTCTGTATGGGCATGAATCACCTCTTTGTCCGTTCTTTGCAGGATGACATCCCCGATGACCTGGTGTTCAGCGTCAAGAGGAGGCCACGGTCTTGCTGTCCCAGTACTGAGCCCCCAGCACGGCTTTTCAAGGAGGTCAAGGAGGAAAAATCCTGCAGAGCCCCAAATCCAGCTGGGACTGAACCACAGG
Organism: Crypturellus undulatus; assembly: GCA_013389825.1. Taxonomy (NCBI): domain Eukaryota; kingdom Metazoa; phylum Chordata; class Aves; order Tinamiformes; family Tinamidae; genus Crypturellus; species Crypturellus undulatus. The sequence goes on along the minus strand of VWPW01017370.1, from coordinate 436,059 downwards.
GGAGAACCTGAGCAATGTCCCCTCTCATCCACGGGAGCTGTGATGCTGGGGTGAGTGTGCCTGGTGTTGCGCATAGACATAATATTCTCTATTTTTGATGTGCAGGATCTTTAAAATACGCAATGGTGCATCTACCACTGAATTAAGCAGTGTTTGCTTTTCAAACCTTCCACATTTGTATTTTTAGCTGCATTTTGGCATTCACTCTTTTGGTTGGAATATATAACACACTCGGTTATTTAGCCTGCCTGGACCGAATTCAGCGTGCGTGTAGCTCCACGGGCTTCAGCAGAAGCTACGTTCAAGGTGAATTACTCTCTATGGGGCTAAGGAAATACAGCTTCTGTAGAAACGCGTGTCAGCTCCCTCTGTAAACGCTACACTATTTCCATCCATGGTTACTCCTTTGTGGTTTGGGTTATGTATTTACATTTTACGGAATAAATACTACAGCTTTCCCCATGACTAACACTTCTTAGTAACCCATAAGCTACTCATATACACTATTGCCTCCTGCAAGAGCCTAAACCACACGGTCCTGCACCGCGTTTCTGTCCCCAGCTGGCACACGGTTAACCAGCGTTACATAAGTCGCTTTGGATCTGGATTTAACAGGCTGGCTCACCAGAGCCGGTCCTGGAGAGCGCAGCTCTGCATTCCTTGTCGACAAGCATGAGAAACACGGACCCCGTCGGATCCAAACAAAACCCCAGCGCGGGCTGTAGACAAAGAGAGGGACATCTTGCTGCTTCTCCCGCGACGGGAGCGCCCGTTGCTTTTGTTTCTAATGCAGAGGTCTGTTTTAAGAGCTGCGCTATACCGGCACTTGCATAAGCTTTGTTTATAGACTGGAATATTTTCAATGAAAATGTTATTTAACTTTAAAAAAGTTGCACAGCAGCTACTCCAAAAATTGTTTTCCCATGTTAAGAATAACGCACAGTGTGATACACTTGAAATGGCAATAGCAATATTTCACAAATTCTGATGGATTCATAGTCCAAATACCTTGCTAACAGATGTTTCTTTTAAACTCGGAGTGCTATAGGAATAACTCAGAGATATTACAGCGTCAGCACTGCCTTTTATCTGTATGTGTCCTTTCAGTGACATCCCTAGGCTTTTTTAATGCATGGGTCAGGTCAGAGCTAGAAAAGCTTAAACACTGGGAGAAATCATGGCTGATTTGGAGTTTTGGGGATGCTCCCTTGGGCCTATGTGGGCACAGCTGGATGGTTTGGGCCATCTGCGGGTTTACACTTGTCCTTTCCGCGCTTGCTTTTGGTTGCGGGTTGATTTTTGAACTTCATTCTTGGGCAATAAAATCCTCGCAAAGAGCAGAGCCTGGCATAAAGGTACGGGAAGATGGGGAACATCTGGGGTCTTCCAGCTGGCTGAACGTAGAGATCCATACCCTAAGCCAGCAAAATCCGTATTGACAGCAGCGGAAGAGGTACGGGCATGAAAACTACAAGACAGTAGTAGCTTTAGTGATGGCTCTTTTAGACCAAGGCATCTGGAGATGCCTACACTCCTCCAATCCTACTTTTTGGTATCATAAATGAACCATATTTCTGCCCTCAGGTGATACTTTGCCCAATGCAAAGGAATACCCCAGCAGGGCAGAAGGGTGTTTTAAACAACCCTTTTTGGGGCTGCTCAATCTACTTCGTGTCTCGGCAACGTGGGGACCTCTCGGGCTCCTCACCAGGAGCCGTGTTCTGGTTCCCACATTTGCAGGTCCCTGCAATGTGCCTGTCTGGTGCCGGTGCTCTGGGAGAGCCTGGCCTGGTTCCCGAGCTCCAAGACAGACCCCGAAGGGCTCTGGGAACCCAGCAGGATGGGAAGGGGGAGCGAGGGTCATCCTGGCCACTCCAGAGCGCAAACCCAGCGGGCGGCGGGTGAGTGAGGCTGGGAATGGGGCCAATCCCCTGGCCTCCTGGTTGCAGGGGTCTCCCAGCCAAGCCAGAGCCTCCCATTCCAGCTGCCCTGGGTGGCGTGAGCAAGGGAGGCAGCGGATCCCGCTCTGCATCCCTTTCTCCGCGCAGCTCCTTCCCATTCCCCGGCGCTCCCTGCCCTCCCGCGAAGGGAGAGGCGCTTCCCGAGCTCCCCTTTCCAAGGAGGAGGCAGCGCTTAGGGGGCTGGAGGGGACCCCGGCGGGATGGACGCGCCCCCGGGGGGCTGCACCTGAGCCGGCCGCTCGGCACCGGCCCCTCCGGCCGCGCGAACCCACCTGAGCCCCGCGCGCGGG